>JASAMX010034209.1:0-10672 GCA_030248175.1 Microlaimidae sp. YZB2_3
TTTTTAAAATCTTCTCAAACTCTTCTATTGTTTTGGCGCATATAAGCAAACCGCAGGTTCTCATGTAAAATATTTTGCTTTCTTTCTCTTTACTTTTTGCTTGGAATTTTTTACTAAAAGTATACAATGTGTGAGGAGCATCAATATGAATCAGTCTTTTTTTTATTGCCGACAATTCAAGTTTGTTTGTTACTAACTTAAAACACCATTTACGATAAGCTGCCAACGATTGCTGGCATAGATGAACACGGTCAAAAAGCCAGAGGGAGGGGGTGTTTACCCCGGGTAAATGACTTTTTAAAATCTAGGAGGGGGGTCCTAGGGGGGTCGAACCCCCTCTAGCTTTTTAGGGGGGGTCGACCTGGGGTGCAAAACTTTGAAATCTAGAGGGGGGTCAGGTGGGGTCCGGTGTCCAAAGCAAAACAGTTTTAAACCATAAAAACCTTAATAATAGTTCTTTTTATAGGATAATACTACAATTTATTGAATAAAAAGCGATATTTAGGTATAAAAAGGGTGTAAAAACATGAATTTGTGTTAAAAATTGACGTTTTTGCAAGAAAATTTAGTATAAAAAAAGTACTTAAAATTTTCTCAAGAGGGGAGGGGGGTCAGATTTCAAAATCTAGAGGGGGGTCAGGGGTGAAAAATTCAAAAATTTGGGGGGAGGGGGGGGGCCCTGGATTTTTTTCTGGGACGGGCCAAAATTTCGAGGCTAGGGGGGGGTGGACCCCACCCTACCCCCCTTGTTCATCTATGATTGCTGGTTAAAGGTAAGACACGATGCTCCTACAAAATGAGTTTTAAACAGGCCGCAATTTTTAAATTTGACCAAATTTTTAAATTCGGCCATGAACAATTTTAAATTTAATTCAATTCAAAAAATATTAAATGCCATTTAAAAAAATACCATTATGTCATAATCATAACTAGCCTTAAAAAATGCTCTAAGAATAGAGCAGGAAAAAGGGCGATTTTTCCCAGGGCGTATGTTTAGACAGAAAAGCTTCTTTCTTTTTCCTAATGAGCCCATATTTATTTTTGATCAATCATTAACGAATGAGGAATATCGCTTTTAAGGATCGAGCGTTGGAATAATAATAATAATAATAAGAAGAAGGTTCTGAATTTCAAAATTTACCCACGTTCTCTAATAATGGTTGGCGCGGCGCCGCAAAGCTAAATCGCCCCATGGCGCTTCCGTGCCACCCATGAAACAAGTAAATAAAATGATTAAAAAGGTTTCATGAAAAAAATTAATATAAAGTTTTCATTATTAAAAAAGACCTAGTCCATACAAAGGTTTCGCGGTTGTAACCGCGGAAAAGGCAATCACATGAACGGGTTAATATAATATTTTGTTATTATTATATTATATTATTATTTTGTGATAAATATTTTTTTTGTTACTAATGGAAATTTTTGTTTAAACACATATTTGTTGTGATTGTTTGTCAAAAAAAGCAAATGCTTCAGCCCTTTTAAAACTCTGACCCAATAACAGATAGGAATGATCTGCAACAACCATGACAGGTTTCTTAGGTTTTTTTATATAGAATATATATAGAATAGAATATTTATAGAATATATATAGACTTTTCTCTTATTTTTATTATTAATCCCACGTCAGTAGTTACACAATGAGACGATAGTGTCACTGAGTATTAACAAAAATATTGTTCTTTATAATAATTCAATAAATTATAAAAGAGCACTTGTCAATAGGGGAATTTTAGATAGGTATAATAATAAAAAATGTGTCATTGTGTATTTTAAGTTCTTAAGTTCCTTACTGAACAACAATTGAGAATTAATTATAAATATTTTTTAATTGATTAACCAGCTACATATACCAGTTTAATTGCAGTTTTTTTATATTTATATATACTATTTAAAAAATGATGATCGCATCAATTTTTGACAGTCGTCAAATCGTCACTTTTTCTCATTTATGTTTGTTTGTTGCTTATGCAAATGTAATTTTTAAGTTAAAAAGTGAGAATTTCGCGATTTTAAAAAAAATTAAAATTATCATAATTGCTATGTGCTGGATGTTAGCGTGAATTTTTTTATGCTCTAAGCATTTTTAAGATTAGTTTTAAAACTAAAAATTACAGTAATAACAATACTTTGGAACTTTTTACAAATTTTACCTTGGGTTCATTTTCTACTGAAAGAAAAAAACAGAGGTCACATCTTTTGCATTTAATTGCCGCTTTAAAATAAAGTCTGTTTCATATCGATTTTACTCGAAAATCGCTGTAAGCTGCCTTTAAAGGGCATGGTCTAGCTTTTTCTGCCAGTTTGCGAATTAAAACATTACTCCAAGTTTTTTTTTGCCGATATGCAATTGTGAATTTTCGGATCACTAAGTCTTTTTTTTACAGCAGCTTTAAATGTTGATCTATCTGGTTGTACTAATATCCATTCTTCTTGTGTGATACAAATATTAAACAATTTAGGTGGACCTGAGTTAGTGTTGTAAAAGGTGATGATTTTCGATTATTTTAAGTAAAAGCAAAAGTAATTCGAAAAATTTTAATTTAAGTAAAATAAGAGTAACAGTAATTTGTGATTTATTTTTATTTAAGTAAAGTAAAAGTAAGACCTATTTTTTAAAATTAAAGTGAAAGTATAATAAAAGTAATTTTGAAACGGAGCAAAACGCCCTTTTTGTTGCTCCGGAGCTCCATCCCAATGTTCTGTTGCTAGTTTCTATATAAATTTTCATTTTAACAAGTTTTGGTCAAAATAAATGGTGTTTAGTGTGTTACAGCCTAAAAAACTTTTTTTCTGCGACTCATTTTTCAACAATCCCGTAGGAAAATGAGTCCTTGAAATTACTTAAATTTTACTTAAATTAATTTAAGTAGGGTAACTGACTTAATTTCAGCCACGTTTTAATTTCGGCCACCAATTTAGAGTGTTAGAAAATTGGCTTATTTTTAAAACACAAAAGAACTAGCACAAAAGTAACTGGATTAATGTTGAATAAAGTGTTTTTGCAAAAGTTTTTTATTTTTATTATTCTACATTATCAACATTTTCATACAAAAAGTGAATTTTTTATGATTTTTTTAATTTTTGCTTTGTGTTTAAACTGCATCAAATTTGGAAGGAAGCAATATATAACCTTAAAATATCAGCTATTTAAGGCTCAAAGTTGTTAATTTTCATGTTTTGATATTTTCTTCAAAATTATTTTTCAATGCGTTTAACTAACTGCGCATTTTAAGATTCCGTTAATTTCGGCCACCTTAAAATTTAAGTGAAAGAACCTGCCGTTTTTTGCTGTTTTTAAATATCATTGTACTACCGTATTTATAAAGAATTTTTTTTGCTCGTTTGACTTTGTTTTGACGTTTTTTAAGCCAAAAATAAAAATTGAACAAAAAATACAAGTTATTAAAACTTGTTTTTTTAAGGTTTTGACATAATTATTTAAAGTCTTGCTAATAACTATTAAAGTTCGCAAACGGGAAAAATTAAGTTATATGTACCAAGAACAATACCTAAGGGTAAATTTGCAACCTTTAGAAATTTTTATTGTTCGTTTTAGCAATAGTTATGGCCAGTTTTTTGTAGGTGGCCAAACTAAATAGCACGCGCCTTAACTTCGGCCATTTCAAAAAAAAAGTTTAAACCTTCACTGATTTTTAAGTGTAACAAAAATATTCAAATTTTGCACTGTAATAACAAATATAGTTTTTTTTTGATTTTTAGGCCAAATGTTGGCTTGATTAAAAAAGCCAGAAAAAACTTATTCAAAAAAATAAAAAAGGTGGCCGAAATCAAGTCAGTTACCCTATTTGCTAGAAAAAATCCGAGTAAGAGTAAAAGTAAAAGTAATTGAAATTTCAGAAATCAAATAAGAGTAAAAGTAAAAGTAATCCAAAATCTCTTATTTTTATTAGATTAAGTAAAAGTGACTTTTTACAACACTAACCTGAGTATGAATATTTTTCTGTCAAAGTGTCCTCGTTCAAACTCAAATCTGTGGACCTACTGTTACTATCCATTTTTTGTTTTAAATTCAATACAGAAGTACGAAAATACAAAAATAAGCTTATTACAGAGATTTTCTTACAAAAAATAAAACAGCCGCAAGCTAAATTGAAACTATTAAAATGATGTAAATTAACGTCATGAATTTAATTTTTTTTTTAAATTTTATAACAATTGCTTATTTTTTCTTTAGCCACATATAAGATCACTATATTTGCAAAGTTAGCTCATTATAATGATTATTCCAGCAAGTTTTGAAAGTTAACCCTTTTGGATTTTTTTCCGCTGTAAATTTGCAGAAGGTATGGCCCTTGTGAACAAAACCCCCCCAATACTAGGAAATCCCGTTTTTTTGATGTGGTTTCGTTTTTTTTGGTTTTGTTAGATTTGTTACGACTTTATTTTTTTTAGTTATTGTTGGTTTTGTTAACCTATTTGACCTTGTTTACCTTGTTTGTTTGACCTTGATGGTTTTGTTGGCCTAGTTGACCTTGTTTACCTTGTTGGTTTTGCTGAATTTGTTAGCCTAGTTGACCTTGTTTACCTTGTTTGTTTTGTTGGATTTGTTAGCCTAGTTGACCGAGTTGACTTTGTTTGTTTTTTAAACCTAGTTGGATTTTTTAGCCTAGTTGACCTTCTTAACCTTGTTGACCGAGTTGAGCTAGTTAACCTTGTTTAGTTTTTTTGAACCCACTTGGACTTGTTAGCCTTGTTGACCTAGTTGACC
This sequence comes from Microlaimidae sp. YZB2_3, assembly GCA_030248175.1. Classification (NCBI taxonomy): domain Eukaryota; kingdom Metazoa; phylum Nematoda; class Chromadorea; order Desmodorida; family Microlaimidae; species Microlaimidae sp. YZB2_3. The sequence goes on from JASAMX010034209.1 coordinate 4,733, forward strand.
TTGTTGACCTAGTTGACCTTGTTTACCTTAAGACTCTTCGTCCAACATTAATAACGATGTTGGCAACCTTTACCGCTAAAGTGTTCACTACATGCAGTGTTCACCCATTCCGAGGTCTTTGTCTAAAGGATTTTTTAAGTCGCGCCTAATATTGATCTTACTATATAACGTTGTACATGGTCAGTATAGGTGTTCCTGCAAGGCCAGTGCTACAAACTCCACACACAATAGAGCTGTATTTGTCCACTGGTTTGCTAGATGGAAAACTGCCATGTGTGGCCGACGTACAATAACAAACACTCTAGCCATGCCATGCTGGACACATTTCTATAAAAGAAAAGATCCAGCAACCAGGTTCAGGTGGTAGTGGAACCATAGGTGGGCAGCCTCTCGGATTTTGGGGGGGGTATAGGGGGGGGGTCAAATTTTAGGGGGGGTGTCCGGCAGGACCCAAATTTTGAGGGGGGGTGTACCCAATATTTCCGCACCACCTTAAAATGAGCTTAAAACGCGTAAAAAACGTAAAACAAGCTTATAAATGCTTTAAAACTGTGTAAAATTAAAATAAGACCTTAGTGTAACTTATAAATTATATTTTTTAATTCTTCTAATAATAATGTGCAGTGGAGCAGTCAGGATTTCATTTTGGGGGGGGTCGGTCTGGGGGGAGTAAATTGTTACCAAGGCGGCGCGTAGCGCCGCCGCCTGCGCCGCGTAGCGGCGCCAGCCGACGCGAAGCGTCGGCGGCGGGGTCTGGGGGGTGTCCCCCAGCCGCCGGAGGCGAAATTTTTTTAAAATATATACTAAAAACAGCTTAAAAATCGTCCCCTGGTGATCGCGTGAACATGCATTTTACTTTTGTTTTTTTACCTAATTTCTACATAATTTTCTGTGATCTTAAAAATTCAGTCAGGGGGGTCCAGGGGGCAGAATGCCCCCCGGGGGAGAAAATTTATAATTTGAGGTGCTAAAATACACTAGAAATTTTAATTCCAAATGATACTAATTACAAAATTTAAGCTGTTTTTTAGAGGTATACTATACATTTATAACATGTGTTTAAAACGTTAAAAAAAGGATAATAGTGTTTATAGTAGTTTTATTAAACATGTATGCCTTAAATACTGAATGGGATAATCGATTTGAAATTGAAAAATTAAGATAAATTGCCAATTTAAACTGCCCGCGTAGCGGGGAAATTTAAAGGTAATAAAAGGTAATAAACGGGGAAATTAGGTAATAAACACTCCGCGCGAAGCGCGGAAAAATTTTTTAGTCCTTTTATAACACTTAAAAATTTTTCTTTGGGAGGCGAATTTGGGGGGGGGTGTCCCCGGATACCCCAAATTTAAGGGGGGGTGTCAGCAAAATCCAAAATTTTGGGGGGGGGGGTTGTACGCCCCCCCCCCGACCCCCCCCCCCCCTGCCCACCTATGGGCCGGACCGCTCTCAAGCTTTGGGGGGGGGGGCTGGATTTTTTCTAGGGGGAGTCCAAAATTTTAGCTCTGGGGGGTGGGCCCCTCTGTACCCCCCAAAAAAAACACCTATGAGTCTAAACCCCTCTATCCTGCATCACTTTGCATTTGTGGTAGGTGGGATAGGAAGTATAACTGTTCTTTAAATAATTTTCTATGATTACAATAACATGATTATAAATTACTAAAAATACAAAATAATAATCACAAAGTAAAATTTAAGTATAATTTAAGTAGGTACTTACTTGTATTCGGCCAAGTCCACATCGAACTGAACACCAGCCACATGTTCTACTTGAAGATCAAAGTTGGTCACCACAGCTTTAATCTGAACAGAAACTATTGAATGTTTAGTATAGTATTAAATATTAAAATAATAGTTGATTTTACATGAACCATCGATCAAATTTGGAATATTCCATAAAGAGGGGACTTTCAAATATTTAATAATAATAACCTACAGCACAAGGGCGTAGCCAGGGGGGGTTGTAGGGGTGGCAACCCCCCCCCCCCCTTTTGGGTTGGCGGAGGTAAAAATTTGGGGGTCCGAAGAGAACAATTTTAAAAAATTTCCTCGCGCTTCGCTCCGCTCAGCGCTCGACATTTATATACTTTTTTATAACATTTAAGCGATGTTTTTAATGAATTTTAAAGACAATTTTAGAAAATTTTTTCGTTCTATCGGACGATTTTTAATGTTATACCTTTTTAAACCGGAAATTTTTCAAGTTTAACTTAAAAAACAATGCAAATAACAACAAAAAGAATCACCTAGCGCGAAGCGCAAAAAATTTTGCCCTTTTTAATGTCTTTTTTACGCTATTTTGAAAATTTGGAGTACAACCCCCTACAACCCCCCCCCCTTTCAAAAAATTTGTATGGAGTACAACCAGTGGCGTGCCCAGGATTTCATTTCGGGGGGGGGGCGGTCTGGGGGGTGTACATACTAACCTTGAAGGAGGGGTCTGGGGGGCGGCAGCCCCCCAGATAAGGGGGTCTGGGGGGCGAGAGCCCTCAGCGGGTTCAAGGAGCAGACAGAGCCCCATGTCAGGGGGTCCGGGGGGCAGAATGACCCCCGGAGGAGAAAATTTTTAATTTAAGTCGCTAAAATACACTAGGAATTTTAATTCCAGATAATAATTAAAACAAAATTTAAGTTTATTTTTATTCCTATCCATTTAAAACATGTGTTTAAAACGTTAATAAAAGGTTAATAGTGTTTTTAGTAGTTTTATTTAACATGTATGCCTTAAATATTGAGCGGCAAAATCGATGGAAATGGAAAAACTGAGATAAATTTTCAATTTAAACTACCCGCGAAGCGGGGAAAATTTGGTTTTTTGACTATTAATATGCTTTTGGAAGGCATCAGGAAAGTTTCTGTATTAATATTTAAGAAAAAAAAATTTTCTCTCCCAAAATTCAAAAAACGTAAGGGTCCCCCTTACGAAAAAATCCGGCTTCGCCGGATTTCGGGGGGGGGGGGGGGGGCCCGTCCCCCCCCCCCCCCCCCCGGGGCACGCCACTGAGTACAACCCCCCCCTTTCCGAAATCCTGGCTACGCCCCTGCTACAGCAGGATGGGTAACTCAAAAAGAACTATAAACAATAATACTAGAAAGTAATTTTAAATAAGGTAGCTGATATATTTTAAAGAGCTATGGAAATTTTTTGGACTGTTTTTAACAAGAATATTTGATAAACCACCAGTGTGAACCACTCTTTTTTTATTTTTTTAATGATCAAACAACAGAATTTATATTTTACTAAGCATAATCTATGCATAGTTTAATTCTACTGTTTTATCATTTCTTTTTTTTCTTTTGTTTCATCAACAACATCAAATCTGAGACCTAATTGCCGCCAATATAAAATACAATTTTAACAAAATATCAACACACATTACATAGCTATCTGAAATGACTTTAAAGGCTCAAAAAGACCGCTTATTTAAATCAGTTTTAAAACTTTTCTCAAATGCATCCAAAGAATCGACAGTTACTTGAGATGGGAGTAGATTGTTCCAAGGTGTAACCACCCTATTTGCAAAAGAAAATTTCCTAGCATTAATTTGGCTATCTTCAACAGCCAATTTAAAGGAATGACCATGGGTGGGTGGGCTGCAGGTTAAACTTTAAAAAATCAGTGGCTCAAATTCTTTCGGCTAGGTATGTATAATTTTAAAGCACTCATATAAATCAATTTTGTCTCTTCGGTCCTTTAATCTTTCCTAGGTAGTCCTTTAAAACCTAGTTAATCCAGTCTTTGCTCATAACCAACAGGTAACAACTTGCATTTCCTCGTTCGTATGACACAATGAGACCATGTAAAAAACCTTGTTTTGAGATATGGCCATTTTAAGGTTTCAAATGTTCAGGAAAAATCAGATTTTTAATCATGACTTTTGTAATTAATACCAATTATTGGACTATAGACAGGCCATCTTTTGTCATACTAGGTATTACATTAAGTGTTACCATTACTGATAAAGTAAGAGTTTTTTGATTTGACTCTTTTTGTCACTAAGATGTTTTCTAACCTTTTCTTGGGTCAAACTGATTGGACTCATTGCCCTACACACAATAGACTGATTGGACTGCTTTTGTTTTATCCAAAATTGTCGCCAATTTGCTATCACAGTCAGTTTGTAATTTCATTGCAATTTATATTGTATTAAAAAACTTTGAGGAATGTGTTTATGTGCTCTAATCAATAAAAACAATATAAAACAAGTATAACTCTAATATAACTCTAACAAATATAATCGACAATTCACCACTATGTCATGTCAGAACTGTGCGGAACCTCTCGGAAAGAAGTCCACGGCACCGTGCGCTCTGTGCCACTTGAATTTGCATATTGCTTGCATTGGGCTTACACAAACTCAAGTTAACAGCTTGAAATGCCCAATAATCTGCAATACCTGCTTCACCTCCTGCAAGGATAACCTGGATACAGCCACCTCGTTTGCTAAGATCAACACCAAGCTGGATCTCTTGGCATCATCCAATACCAAGCTTGATCTTCTGGTTTCAGCTGTTGTCCCTGATGACATTGAACCAACGCCAGGAGAAACCGAAGATCCTGAAGATGCAGACGCTTGGACTGTGGTTGGAAGAAAAGGGAAGAAAGCCAAGCCAAAACCTGCAACAACCTTTGTTGAAAAGGTTTCCAACTCGTTGGTTCAAAAACTACAGGAGCAGAAAGAAGTAGACGAAAATGCCAAATTCGTCGTGGTCGCTGGTCTCCCTGAAGGCCAGGAAATGCTTATTCCTCATCTTGTCCAGTCGGTAGTTCCTCCTGGAGTTCGGCCACCGGAAGTTAAGGAACATTTCCGTCTCGGTCTTCGTAGAAAAGATCAGGTTCGCCCGAGACTGCTTAAACTACGATTTGAGCGGTCAGCTGAAAAGGCCCTTATTTTAGGTAACTCCCATTTGCTCAATAGGTCCAGGAACTTCCAGGGTATTTTCCTTCGGGCTTCCTACTCTAAACCTGAGCTGGAGTACCTAAAGGCGCTTTACATTGAACGGGATGCAAAGATTAAGGATTCAGGAATTCCCAACAGCTTCTATGTGAAACGTGTGGGCCAGTCTCCTTACGACTTTGAAGTTGCCGCGTCCACTAAAAATGTTCCAACCGCACATGCCCGAAACCAGACCCCTTCTGTCATTGTGCCTCCAGTGTTGCCCCCTGTGCAGTCCCCCCGCTAGGACAGCGGCACAGGTCTTCATTGTAAGCTGATAAACTGCCGAAGCTTAAAAAATAGTCTTCACTTACTTAAACCAATACTGAATTCGCACAAATTTGATGTTATATGTTGTACCGAATCGTGGCTGGACAACACTGTTAGTGATGCGTTATTAGTTTGCGATTCAGGGTATAATGTTTTCCGATTTGATCGTAAAGACAGAGTTGGTGGAGGCGTTTGTATTTTTACAAAATCTTGCATTAAATCTGTAGAAGTAGCTAAGCCAACACGTTTTGAAGAATTAGAATGATTATGTATAGATATAATTGGTGCCAATGATAATCTACGTCTATGCTGTGTTTATAGAACTCCTAATCACCATGAAAATGCTGATCATGAAAAAGCTCAGTCTGTTAAGCTCTCAGAATTAATAAGCTATTTAGCAAACATTAACTATCCTTTTGTACTTTGCGGCGATTTTAATCTCCCTGATATTGATTGGCAAAACTACGTCACAAAACCCAGTTGTTGTCACAAATCTGTCCATGAGCTTTTTCTTGATTGTTGCTCTGTAAATGGACTGACACAATTTGTTAATAATGCCACACATCATAGTGGAAACATTCTTGATCTTGTGTTATGTAACGATGAACAAATTGTCTCTAATCTGGTTATTGATGAGCCTTTTTCGCTTAGTTGTGACCACTTTTCAGTACATTTTTCACTTAACATAAAGCTGCAAAAATCTGTAAAAAACCAAAATAAAGTTCGAAATTTC
>JASAMX010034212.1:0-55062 GCA_030248175.1 Microlaimidae sp. YZB2_3
TTAACAGAATTTTAAACTGTGCAGTTAGTTCAACGTATTGGAAATTTTTTTTCGAAGAAAAACAATTAACACTGAACAATACTGAGCACTAATTTAAAAGTTAATTTATTATTTTATTAATATTCTTTTTATTAATGATATAATAAGCAGAACTAATATTGTGCTATGCATAGTTTAATTCTACCGTACTCGTGATTTCATTTTTCTTTTTTTTGATTTTTTTTCTTCTTTTTCTCAACAAAATCATCGACAAAAACATAGACAAAATCATCAAATTTGAGACTTAATACGCCGCCAACATAAAATATAATTCTTACAAATATTATTCAACTATAGCTATCTGAAATGACTTTAAATGCTCAAAAAGAGCACTTTAGTTAAGTCGGGTTTAGAACTGTCTTAATGCGTCCAAAAAATCGAGCAGTTACTTGAGACAGGGTAGATTTTTCCAAGGTATAACTACCCTATTTGCAAAAGAAAATTTTCTTGCATTAATTCGACTTTCTTCAACAGCCAATTTGAGGGGATGACCACGGGTAGGCTGCAGGTTAAACATAAAAAAAATCATTGGCTTGCTAATTGTTTAATCTATGTATAACTTTAAAGCACTCATATAAATCAGTTTTGTCTCTTCGGTCTTTTAATCTTTCTAAACCCAGGTATTCCAGCCTTTGTTTATTACCAACAGGTAAAAACTTGCATTTATAAAACAGCCTCCTAGTGAACTTTGGTTGCACTTTTTCCAAAATGTTTATATCTTTTTGTAAATAAGGGTTCCAAACTGCACTAGCGTACTGCAGAATTGGTCTAACATAGGACTTATACGCTCTGAGAAGATTATTTCTAGAGTTTGAGTTGAATGTTCTAAAGATTAGTGATGTCACTCTCATTGCTTTTTTTTCTGTGATTTCACAGTGTTTAGAAAATTTCATATCATGAGATATATAAACACCTAGGTCACGCACTAATTCTGTAGTTGCAAGTACATTATTACCAAGCTTATATTTGCAAATTAACTCTTTGCTATGATTTTGAATATGAAGAATTTCATATTTATGATCTGATAATTGCAATTGCCACTCTTTTGAACAGCTGTATAGATTTGAATGTGGTAGTCTTTAGATAAGGATTTTGCAAACAACTTTATATCATCTGCAAAGAGCTTAATTTGTGAGTACTTAACATAATCGACAATATCATTCAAATAAAAATGGGCCTGAACTGAATTTTTTACAGGAAATGATTTGGATACTGAATCATTAATTACAACTTTAATTATAATTTTTTTTATCCATTTTAAAAATTTATTAAAAATTAAAAACACCTTATTTTTCTAGCTTATATAACAATTTTTGATGTGACACGGTGTCAAAGGCCTTGGCAAAGTACATGACATCGATTAGAAGTTTATCTTTTAGTGCCTGCGTCCACTTATTAAAAGTTTCCAACAGCTGTGTTATTGTAGAACTTTTTGCCTTAACACCATGTTAAAACATTGACAAAATGATATGGAAAAAGACAAGAAGTTTTTCTTTAACAAGCTGTTCCATTAGTTTACAAAAAAGATGTAAGTGAAATTGGACGATAATTTTTTTAGGCTTTTGGTGCCTTTTTTAAACAGTAAGTTTAATAAAGCTATTTTCCAATCAAGTGGTAATTCTCCAAAATCAAAGGTCATTTGAAAGATTATTGCCAAAGGTTCAGCAATAATTTTGGCATGGCGTTTTAAAAAGTAACATGGAAAACAGTCAGGCGTTTGAGACAATCTGTTTGGGAGCTTTTTTGGGGCTTTAAATACCTTTTTGTGGTATATACCATGTTGTCCAACTTCCCTATATTTTGTGGATTAAAATTCGGTAGAGTATCATCATCATTGGAAAAAACAGAAGTAAAGCAATTTCAAAACAGTTGAATTTTTTCAAACTCTTCAGTTACAAAAGTCCCATCTTCTCTTTTTATTGGTGGGATAGTTTCTTTTGTTTTAATTTTACTATTAACAAATTTATAAAAATTGTTTAAATCCCCTGAAATTAGAATTTTTGTTTCTTTATTAGTGTTAAAATCTTCAACTTTATTTTTGTATACTTTGCAAATTTTTTTGTACTCTGATCTTGATTTTTCATCAATATTACGCTTATGCCAAAGTTTTTTCTTTTGATTTTGTAGTTTTCTTATATGTATTGAATATTGTACAATTTTTTTCTTGTTTGTAAATAATTTTTTTCCAGGGAAATGTTTATTGATTCCAAACAACAAAATATCCTTGAATTTTTCCCAAGCATTTTCTACTGTGCCACATTCCTCAAATAGAATTTTCCAGTTGATTGTAGATAAGTACAAACTTAGCATATCATAATCTGCATTAAAAAAATCAGATATGTAGTTTTGAATCTTATTCTTAGGACTGTCAAATATTTTAAGATTAATTTCAGATAAAATAGTGTCATGGTCTGATTGTGAAAATTTGGGAGCAATAGCGAAATTATTAAAAATTTCTCTATCGTTTGTCAACAAAAAATCCAGATAATTAATCACAAGTTGTTTCTGAAAAATGCTGATACATACCTAGCTTAATAAAAAACTCAAACCAAATATTTTCCTTTTGTGTGTTTGAAATAATTTTAACTGAAGACCAATCTACCCCTGGCAGAGTGAAATCTCTTGTTAAAACATTGGTTCCTACAAAGTTTTCTGTTAAATTCCTAATTAGCTCAAATAGGGTAGTGCATTTAATTTCGGCACTTTTCCCAATTGGGCATTTTTGATTTTGGACTATACCTTTAGTAATCCTGGACGAAATACGACGTTTGATAGCTCAAATGAGAGCTAATTGTATGTAGATGACTGTCGTGAGCTTTTTATTGGTTATGTTATGATATTTTCATGTGAAATTGTGTGATTTATAATTTAAAAAAATTGTTACTCGTTTTTAAAACATGGGCATTTCATGATTACGCATTAAATTGGTTAAAAAATTAAACTGTCCTGGTAAAATTTAGTCTATTTTTCGAATTTTTAGTCCCCGTGGTTCTACGTTGCGTCTGTGGTGAGTAATCGTTATCAAATAAAATAGTGTAATTTCGGCACACTATTGCTGTAGGTAAAAACGGGTTGAATTTAGTGGTCGGGTGTTAAATTGTAGTTGTAAATAGTTAAAAGACAACGTTGAAATGTGCAGGAGTCATAGCACTGCACTTAAACTCGATTAAGGGGGTCTTTTTAAAAAGCGCCGAAATTAAATGCACTTTTTTCCCAAATTTTGCTCATTTTAATACCATTTGGCATTTTAGCTTTAACTTTTTGCCAGTTACATGTTAAACAACAAGTAAAAACTTAAATTAAAGAAAACTGTCTGGAGATAATGATAAGTTTTTAAATTTTTGAAAATGATGATTTTTTGACTGAGAAACAATCGATTGTTTGTAAAGTGCCGAAATTAAATGCATACATTTAATTTCGGCAATTTTCCATTTTTTTAAAAACTGATTTAATTAAGTAAAAAAACAACTTTCGTACAGTGAATTTTTTATGACGCAACGCAGTATCGTAAAAGCTTTAAAATGAGCTATCAAACATGAAAATCAGGCCATACAGTGAAAAGTTACATTGGAAAAACGAAAAAGTGCCGAAATTAAATGCACTACCCTATTAAGTTGTCTTTTTCATTTGCTAGTACTAGGTTCTCTATATATACCAATAAATCTCAGTTTAGATGACTTCTGTAGAAAAATGTCCACCGCTGCTAGTTCTATTGCATCATACTTTTTCTCAATTTCAATTTCAGCTACAGCACTTCAGCTCAGTCAGTGACGGCCCTACATAAACTTTGGCAAATTTGGTGGAATCCCTTAGGCGACCTCCTGAATGAACTACCTTATTACGAAGATGTTTGTTAATTTTCATCAGCCTGGGACGGTCGCTAGCTCTTCCAATACGAAAATATTCAATTGGGTGGATGACCTCACCCGAATCACTACTGTCCAGAGTATCAAATCCATCATTGGTATCAAACGCTGAAACACCTTCTCGCAAACAGCAGTTACCAATTCTATATCAACACCAAAAGCCTGTGCCTCTTCCATTTTGGCGAGCCTCTCCTTCAAATCCGCCAACTTCTGCTGCAGAGCTGCATTCTCGGCTTCCAGGCTGGCGATTGGATCATCCTTTTTAGTGGTTCTGGTCGACGACAGGGTTCACGTTAATCTGTAGAAATTTCTGGAAATTCTTTTTTAGGTAAATTTAAGGTTATATATTGCCTCGTTTTAAATTTGATGCAGTTTAAACACAGATATACATCCAGTTACTTTTGTGCTAGTTTTTTGGGTTTTAAAAATAAGCCAATTTTCTAACACCCTAAATTGGTGGTCAAACATAAGGCTCGGCGAATTTAAGTCACGTACCCTACAAATGGATATTGAAGTTCGGAAGTTGGATTTTTATTTTGGACATTTTGTATTGCACTTTCCTTTTTAGAAATAACGTGAACTATTTTTCTTTCATACTATTTTTCTTGAATGTTTTGGACATATTTGAATAAAATTTTGAAAAGCGTTCTCATTTCGACTAAACAAAAATCCTAAAAAAGTTTTGGACAAACTTAAAGGACACATATGTATTGCCCAAAACCAACTCCATTTCTTTGTATTTTGTTACTTTCAAACGTGTTGGACAAAGTGCAAACTAGGCTTAAGGAAAAATACTAAAGTTCCTTTGACACATTGGAAAAAGTGTGAACCAGACCCAAGACTAAAGGTACGCATACTAAAAGTAAGTTTAGTTTACAGCTTAAAATCACGTAAAAAATAATTTGCATAAACATGGTTGGCACGCAGCTAATGGGTCGTTCTGTATGGTTTTTGAGCGGTTTTCCAACAAAAAAATAATGTGCTTGGACAGTTGCGAACGCACTTTTCAACCAAACCGTATGCTAAATTATTTCTTACGTTACTTTGGTCAACTAAGTTCTTTTTTGTTCACTATGTATTAAAAGTTTTATCCCACTAAACAAATTTTTTTTAAACTTGTTATTTGCATAGTTTTCCACAAGCTTTACTAGATCATCTGATTCTGTGAGGTTGCCGGGACACTTGGGTGGAATGGACCCGAAGACCATGAAACCGATGTTGCCAGCGACAATGGATATCGTGCATTGATTCCAAATTAGAAAAAGAATCTGGTAGACACCGAAAGGACCTACAGAATCCAACAATTTTTCGTATTCACCATCCGGTTTTTCTGCAATAAGGAATGGGAATATAGAGAGTATAAACAGTCGGAAGAGTAGAGAGTAGAATTTGAAGTTATTGTAAAAACATGTGGTTTAACAAATACGAATTGATTAATATACAAAATAAAAGTTATTATGTTTAAAGCTTTATTCTAATAAGGCGTTATGAAAAATAAGCATTTATAATAATATGTAAAAAAATTTATAGTAAAACTTTTCGTTATGTTGTGGATAATAATACGGAAGATTGGACAATAAAAATATTAAAAAGAAAAAAAAATATGATTGGAATAATTTTTGGTAAAATGTTTACCCTGTTACTTTTTTCAATTAAAATATGCTCAACGATTCAAAAGATATTATCTTTAAAACAATCAAAAAGAAGGTTTTTAGGGCATGCTCGAATCGACCAAAGTCACATAAGGAATAATTCGCATCCAACAAGATTAAATTTGCAATACTTTTTTTAGAAATTTGAGTTCAGTACAATCATGATACAGTCACTATATGTACGATGATTGTTGTTTTTTTTTTGGTAAAAACCACTGAACTCAAATATTAAAGGATGTATTGCAAATTTAATCCTCCTTTTGTATGCAAATTAATTTTTATGTGATTTTGGTCGATTGTACAATTTTTTTTTCAATCAAGCGCACACTTTTGTTATAAAAGGTATAAAGCACAGGACGTATTTTATTATTTTGACATTTTTACGTTAAAATTTTAAAGGATTTTTTAATGGCGAGTATTATTCGTTATTTGCGGCTATATTTTTGCTTTGTGGGCATGACAGGAGCTCAAATTTGGAGTCTTCTACGTTCATTGCAGTTTTTTTTCTCAAGCGCTCATTGGCTAAATATAATTCTATAGCGTCATGCTGTGGAAAATTTTAACACTTCCGTTAAATTTTCGTTCAATAATTTCCGTTCCAATTGGGACGGCTTTGATCATCGTGTTTTCTTGAAATTTTTAACCAATTATTTTGTGCAAATATAAATATTTTGTAAATTTCACATGTTTGATATTATAAAAAAATCCTGAATTTTAGTTTTCTGGAGTTTTTTTTTAGTAAACTTTTATGTAAAATGCAAAAAAATCTTCTTTAGTATCAATTATATTTGCTTTGTAAAACATAAAAACAGCTACAAAGTGAAACTTTTAAAATTAGTTGTGCATATTGTTGCCGACATTTTCTTGCTTCATTTTTTGTAAAAAACACAGAGTAAAAGTTTCATATATTGTTTTGTTTACCAATATCTTGATAAATATTTAGTGAAATTTTCAATAAAGGTATCGAAATCAAGTTTAAAATATTTATGGAAGATAATTTATTAACGAATTATATTAATTGTTGAAATTATTTAAACGATAAAACTAAAAAAGTTTAAAATTTAGAATTTTACCAAAAAAATTACAAAAAATTTTTAAACAAAAACATTGACTCTGTAAGAGAAAAAAACTATAGGCAAATCAGACCTCTTGACTAATTTAAAAATATTAAAAATATTGAGCAAATCATTATTAATATAAAGTGCTTTATTTTAACAATTATTTATCAAGTTACTTCATTTGGAACAAAATGAAAAAATTTTTTTAATAGTTCAAGCTGATTAATTTTTGTATATTTTTGGAAGCGTTGTTATTAAAAAAAATTCGTTCCAATTTGGTTTTTTCTTAACGTCATAACCGTACATTTTTTTAAATTGCGCCTGTTATGTCTCCCATACAATTTTACGATGTCATCCAGATTTAATTTAGCCCTAATAAAAAATGTTAACTATAGTATACCGAAATTTTAGTGGTTAGTGCAAGATAAAAAGACATAAGATTAGTCGAAAAAGTTACCTTTTTTGGATTTGCGCGCTTCATTTTCTATTTTTTCAACCTCTTCGGATATTAACTTAGTTTCTTGCATACTTTTTTGTAAATATGGATTTTCATTTTATTCACAATTTAATATAGGTAATTTAATGATATTGCGTTTTTAATATATGTTTTAATATTCCGACATACTACGTTTTTTGTCATAATTTCATATATTGTAATTAGGGCCACGTCACGAAAAATTACGAAACAGAAAAAATTTTTGCACAAAAGAAAACAAAAAAAACTTATTTTGTAAGAAAACATGATATCATTTAAAGGTGCGGTGCGGAGTCAAACTTTTTGTCTTTGATTTTCATCATTATTTGTGAAAACCTTACCCCTGCCCCCAATAGCCAATAAAAATTTTTTCAACAAGATATCTCCAGTGGTTCAGGAGTTATGCCCCCCAAAATAGGCTTTTTGACAATTCTGTACATGACAGATTTCTCAATGGGTGTAATGATTTACGTTACAAATTATGCGCTCAAAGAAAACCGCTACTTTCTACTTTCATTTGATACCTTGATCGTTAATATTGGTGTAATATTTGTCGAAATATTGCACCAATCTTTAAAAATATTTCCTGTACAAAAAACAATATTTTCTGCACAATATTTCTTGCACCAATATTTCCTGTACAAAAACCTGCAACTTTTTTTTAAACACAAAATGACGGCAGTGATTTTGTGAAGTTTGTCCAACCTTTCTTTCCTTCACTTCGTGTTTTTAGCAAAAAAATCGAGGGTTTTTTGTATAAAAAACGCAATATCTCGACAAATACTGTACCAATCCTAACGATCGAAATACCAAATTAAAGTAGAAAACAGCCGCTTTCTTTTAGTACATAATAACTTAAATCGTTATACTTATTGAACAATTTTTCACTTACAGAATTCTCAAAAAAAGCCATTTTTGTGGGATCAAAACTCCTGAACCACTGGAAATATTTTTGGTGAAAACATTTTTGTAAGCTATTGGGAGCAGGGGTAAGGTTTTTACAAAAAAATATCAAAATCGCAGACAAAAAGTTTGACTCCGCACCGCACCTTTAAGTGCACTTAGAAATAATACATGTTATGAAATTTATTTTTTAATTTACTTTTTTTTGATTTGTGAGTTATGACTCGTTTCAGAAGTAAAACAATAATTCCAAATTTATTTTGCAGTAACTTTTTTATTATTTGTTTCAATATAATATTTTTTCGTTTAATAATTTATTCATTTATCTATTTTTAACTTATTCTTGAGTGGTCTTATGCCTTCTTAAAAAGTATTTAACTGGATTAACATTGGTGAATAAAATTTAAAACCAAATAAATAACTAGACTTTAGGTGCGATGGTAAGGTTTTCACAAATCGAAGACAAAAAGTTTACTCAGTACCGCACCTTTAACGAGATCAAAAACATTGTATATAAAGCAAAAACATAATTAAGATTTACAAAATTAAAACTTTAAATTACAAAACTTTTCACATAGAAACAGTTTGCAAAACAGATTAATGTACTACGTAATAAACCGAAATTTTTTTTGAATAATTGTCAAATAAATTTATTCAGTTTCAATTATTGCACCGCTATTTCCGTACTTTGTAGTTAATTTTCTCGTCCTTTACACTGGACTGCGACAGTTTTACATTGAACTTAAAGTTCCATATAGTTACAGTTTTATCGTTTTGATACGAAAGATGTTTATCATATTTACACTACAGAAAAAAACTACATAAAACTACATAAAACACCCTTAGTCAGAAAAAACTACTGCGTAAAAAAATAAAGTAAAGGTATGAATCCTACACTTTTCAATTAATTTCTGCTACGGATGTTGTGTTTTGTTAATTTATTCACAAAAATATTAATATTTTGGGCCATAACAATATTTTTTGGGAGGGAGTTCCAAATGAGAATAACCCTATTTTTGAAAAAATGATGGGCTATGGGTTCGTTTTGCAAGGTTTCCTTAATAATTTATAATCATGACCTCGAGTTCTAAGTTCATTGCCAGGTGAAAAAGTGTTCCGACTGGACATATGCTAGGTTATTTAGTATTTTGTAACATAAAATAAGGTCATTTTTTGTTCTGCGATTTTCAAGTAATTCGAGATTTAATTCTTTTAACCGAACGTCGTACGGAACATGCGAAAAACTGCATTTTCTGTACACGTCACGCGTAAAACTTTTTTGAATATTTTTAATATTTCTTATATCTGTTTTAAGGTATGGATTCCAAATAGTTGTACATGATTCAACTAAAGGTCTGATGTACGTGGTTCCCGGAAATTTCGTCTTTTACAATACGTCTTTCAACATCTCGTCTTCTACAACTCGTCTTCGGAAAGCTCGTCTTTTAAACATCTTGTCTTCGGAAAACTCGTCTTTTGGATGCGATTTTGTAAACGTACTTTTTAAAAGACAAGTTTTTCGTATTTTGCGACTTAAACAATGGATCGAAAATTTTTTTCCTAAGCCTAAGCAAAACATAAAAATCAAGCTAAATTTTACCATGATAAATTCTTATATTTAATAATTTGTTTCAAAAAACTGCAAACCTAAATCTAAGCGAAATCTAATAATTAAGCGAAATTTTATCTTTGTAAATTTGTGTTTAATAGTGTGCTTTTTGAATTAAGGAGTAAAAACCTTATTTTTTTTTCCTAAGCCTAAGCGAAACCTAAAGATTAAACAAAATTTTATGGTTTAGGGCGAAAACTCGCCATTTTGAAAATGCGTTTACAAAATCGCATCCAAAAGACGAGTTTCCGAAGACGAGATGTTTAAAAGACGAGCTTTCCAAAGACGAGATGTAGAAGACGAAATGTTTAAACACGAATTGTAAAAGATGAAACTTCCGGACACCAATGTACGTATAGTGTAAGCTTCTAGTAAGACTGACATAATGCTACTTCGAAATTTTCTAAAGATTAGCACAGACCTGGAATCGTAAATAAATTAGAATAGTATTTGAAACTATGCTTTCTATTAATTTCGATGTTATTCACGTTAAAAAACACCTCGAAAGTTTTTGTGATTACTACTTAGGCTTAACACAAACACAGTTCATAAGAACTGCGTTATATTGGAGACGGTTTCATGAAAAATAAGCTTATTTGCACCAAAATTATTAATGTAAACCTTTCTATTAATTTCGATGTTATTCACGTTAAAGAAACACCTCGAAAATTTGTGTGATTACTAGTTAACTCTTTTTTAAAAATTGGATTTATCTGAGCATCTTTCCAAATTTTAGGACATTCGCAGATTTCCATTGACAATTCAAAATCCAAGGTAATATCATTGCAATTTCAGGACCAACATTTTTGAGATAAAAAGCAGAACGGTTCGAAAATTTATTACATTTTGTAGTGTTTTGTTTGCTGTAATACTGGTATTAACATTTAAAAACCAAAATTTTCTGTTTTAAAAAAGCGAACTACATATAAAAAACATCTCGGTTTTTTATATATAACTCTCGTATAAATTTTAAAATTCCTGTTGTTGGTAAATTTGTAAAAAAAACCATACATCAAACAACTATGAACCAAAATTTATGTTTAGCAACTATATTTGGATGATTTTTGCTTTGTTTTTATTTGATATTGATTAATGTGTCTCCTTCCCGTCACGCTACAAAAATTAGTGTTACATTAATCTAAAACAAAAAATTATCTTTTGTTTGTTCAAAGGTTATTTATAGGAAAAAATACATTCTGCGCTAGGAAAAAATACATTCTGCATAATATCTTTGAAAAAAATATCTTCAGAAACATTTTTAAATTCATAAAAAAACTGTGTTTTCCCTAAGCCTAGGCGAAACCTTAAAAATGAACCAAAAAACACTCGATAAAACATTTATTGAGAGCATAATGCGACGTTTCGATTGTAACTACAATCATCATCAGGCAGACATAGAAATCTAAATTACAGAAATGCAATTATAGAGTTGAATATAAAACAAAATACGTAAAAAGAGATTAAATTGCAGTAAAACAAAGTAATATAAGGAAAAAATTTTAAATTAAAAAAGCCTAAATTACTTATATTTAAAAAAACGAATAAAGTATTTACTGCTTATTGTGCACATTTTACACCGTGCACTATTACGTCGTTTTGATACTATGCACATTTAAGTTATAAACTTATATTATATTTGATATCATGCACATCTATTTAACATCATTTCAGTTAATGGTATTTTTTTAAGCTGCTTTTATATTGGGCACATTGTAGGTATAGTATTGTATTGTAGGTATGGTATTGTAGGTTTAGTAAATACATTACAAATTGATAACTGAAATGTGTATAGTATTAAAACACTTTAAATATAATATATGCGCAATGAAAAAAAGAAGTAAGCTACAATGTGCACAATACAAAAGCAACTAAACGAAATGTCTTAAACTGAACTAATTCATCATAATTGTGCATGATATTAAATACAGTATAAATTAATAATCGAAATGTGAACAGCATAAAAACGGTTTAAATATAATATGTGCAAAGTGTAAAATTTGCGAAATAAATATGATATAAATTAATAACTGAAATATGTATACTATAAAAACGCTTGAAATGTAATATGTGCACAGTGGGAAACAAGTAAGTTACTTTCAATGTGCACACTGTAAAAGCAGTGAAAACGAATAATGAATTTAGTCATGAACTAAAATGTGCATAGTGTAAAAACAACGCAACGAATGCTGACTTAATCAATGCTAACTTAGCTAGTTTTGGACTTTAATAGTTTAACGCACATATTACATTACCCGGTTTTTACCCACTAACGTTAAATGTTAAATTTCATTCCATGGCTCATCAAACCAGAAAATTTTTGCCAATGCAGAGAATGACCAACTGCGGGCCAGAGTTGCTGAGTTGGAGACTGAACGAGACCAACTGCTGCATCGTGTGGAAAAGTTGGAAGCCGCTGGGATAAATGAGGATTCTATTGCCAAGATATGCTCACAAGTTCAGGACATTCAGGACACACATCTCACACATTCAGGACCTCATTCCTTAGATGGAGGAACAAATGAAGAAAGCTGAGTTCCAGCGTGAACATTCAACCATGGCAGTGGTTGCTGGTTTGAAAGAGGGAGCCACCAAACAAGAAGATCTGGAAACAGCGAAATCATTGGTGGAGGAAATAATTGGCAACACGGGGGAAGAAATAAACCACACTGTTGTTGATTGCTTCTGTAGAGGTAAATCAGACCCAGTAAGACCTCAGCTTCTGAAGATCCGTTTCCCTAGTAATGCCAGTTGAAACCGTTTTGTCCGTTCCAATAGCAAGCTTCGTAAATCGGAATTGTTCAAAAACGTTTACCTCAGACCATCTCTGAGCAGTGAACAGCAAAAGAACAAGTTCATTGTTAGCCAGAGCCAAAAAACTTAGAAATGAAACCATTTGATATTTGTTCAATATAGTGATTCTGGCGATCCATATTTGTTTGAACAAGAGAAAAAATGCATAGTGGAAAACAAGGGCTTAAACTTAAACAAATTTTCTAAATAGGATAAAACGCAACCCAGTTGAAATTCACTAAGTACAAAATCAAGTATAACAAAAAATTCTATTAAATTAGTATCTTTGAACGCAAGATCTGTTTTAAGTCAGCTTGATGAGTTTGAGCTCTTGATTTCTGGTACGGATATAAATTACTGTTTTTCAGATATTGTACTTGTTCAGGAGTCTTGGCTAACCCCAGATATTCCAAATCAGCTCATAATTAAGGATTACAACTATAATATTCTTAGGAAAGACTGAGTTCATGGAAGAGGGGGTGGTGTATTAATTCTAATTAAAAAAGAAATGAAATACAACAATTTATTAATTCATGAGAAATATCATAATTTAGAAGTAGTAGCAACAGATCTTATTATTTCAAGTAAAAAAATCTGTTTAATTAATGTTTACAGACACCAAATATTAAAAAGGAAAAGGATTCACTTTTACTAGACTTTATTAAATGCTATGTAACAAATCATACACATACATCAATATCAATCCTTATAGGTGATCTAAATTTACCAGGAATTCATTGGAATAGTGAAACCACACTAAGCAATACGCAAAATGAGACTAAGTATTACACAAAATTTTTAGAATTAGGTCTATCACAAATCGTTCTTGAGCCATCTCGAGGTTAAAATTTCTTGGACTTGGTTTTAACTAATGACCCAGAAATTTTTAATAAAGTCCAACTTTCGGAAAATTTTGGTAACTCAGATCATGTTGTAATATGTTGTGAAATTAATTTAGATTTGTTTAATGAGAATATTTACACTAAAACTGACTTTTTGGTACCAGATTTTAAAAATGCTAACTACAAAAGTATTGCTATGCTTCTTGCTGCTCAAGACTGGGATCTAAACTTTAAATATTTTAACACAGTTCAAGAATATTGGGATTGCTTAAAAAATACTCACTGATTGTATCCTTTTACATGTGCCATTAGTAAAAAAATATAAGCAACATACTAAAAAAATGCCGTTATCCAAAAAATATTGTTAAACTTCAAAATAAAAAGAAGAGGTTATGGAAGCTCAGAACTCAAAATATTACTTACAAAAATGACTTCAAAAAACTTCAAAAGAATATTCTGAAAGTGTTAAAAATTTTAATGCACAGTTAGAAGAAAAAGTGCTTAAATCAAATGACCTTGGGTACTTCTTTAAGTATATAAACAAAAAGATTAAAACAAAAGAAACTATCCCGCCAATTCAGTCTGAAGATGGTTCTTTTGTAGATGAAGATACTGATAAAGCAAAAATTTTTGGAGAATATTTCAGTTCTGTGTTCACTAGAGATAATGGTAATCTTCCTTCATTTGAACCAAAAAATGTTCATATTTTGGAAAACATAAACTTTAGTGTAAAGGATGTTTTAAAATTTCTAAAAAGATTACCAAATAAATTGTCTTGCTCTCCAGATGGCATAGCAGCCTTGTTTTTGAAGCGTTTAGCAAAAGTTTTGGCTGAACCTCTTTCAAAATTTTTCAAAAATCATTTGACAAAAGTGAGGTACCACATGATTGGAAAATTGCCCTTACTACTCCCATTCACAAAAAATGTTATAAGTGTCAAAAAGATAATTATTGTCCAATCTCACTTACTTGTTTTTCCTGCAAGATCATGGAGCAAATAGTGAAGTGTGAGCTTTCTATCTTTTTTGTTAATATATTATCTCGCCTTCAGCATGGTTTTAAAGATAAAAGCTCAACAGTTACACAACTTCTTGATTCTTCCAATGATTGGACCTTAGCTGTTAAAGATAAAAAATCAGTGAACGTAGTATACTTGGACTTTGCAAAAGCTTTTGATGCAGTATCGCATCAGAAGCTTTTGTATAAATTAAATAAATATGGAGTTTCTGGTAAACTTTTAAAATTGTTAGAAGCGTTTTTAACTAACAGAGAAATGAAAGTAGTAGTAAATGACTTTGTTTCAAATTCATACACAGTAACAAGCTTGGTACCACAAGGTTCAGTTTTAGGACCTTTTCTTTTTTTGGTATCCATCAATGATATTGTAGACTGTGTCCATAATTCTGAAATCAGACTATTTGCTGATGATGCAAAAGTCTACACTAGTTTTGATGATAAAAGTAACGATAGACTTAAATTACAAGATGATCTGAATAGAATTGCCAAATGGGCTAGTGATTGGCAGCTTGGTCTGTCTGTAAATAAATGTGAAGTATTAAATATAAATAAACAGAGAAATATTACTGAAATGAATTATTACTTAAACAATAAGAAGTTGCCCAAAACAAATGCTTTAAAAGATATGGAAGTATATGTAACAGATGACTTAAAGTTCTCATTACATTGTCAAAAAATAGCTAGTAAAGTTATGAAAATTGTTAACCTAATTTTTAGATGTTTTAAATCTCATTCAATAAAAAATGGCTTACTGCTTACAAAATTTTTGTACGTCCTACAATAGAGTATGGAAGTGCAGTATGGAGTCCATACATGAAAAAAGATATATATATATTCTAGAAAAAGTTCAACGATCTTTTACAAAGCGTGTTTTTAAAAAGTGCAATATGAAAGACACAGATTATGAAAACAGACTAAGTACATTAAATCTTGAAACGTTGGAAAAACGCAGAGAAAAATTTGATATGATCGAAACATATAAAATTCTAAACAACCATGTCAGTTTTAAAAGCCAGAAAATATTTTAAGCTTAACACAAATTGCACCAGAGGACATTCAAAAAAATTAAATTTGAACATTCCAGAGTCAACTGCAGAAAATATAGCTTTTTTAATAGAGTACGGTATAAATGGAATTCCCTAAATCAGAGTCAAGTTAGCGCCTAATCTTTACATAGTTTTAAAAAATCTTTACAAAATAGAGATTAATAAACCTAATGATGACTAAGCAAGAGCTTTATAATTAAAGCCTTTAGTCATACTTTTCTAGTTAGCCAGCCAGGACTTCTGTTTTTGATATTTATTATGTATTAGTTATTAATACTTGTAATTGCTTTATCTGTGTGTTTTTTTTAAACTTTGTAATCCAACTGGGTTGCCATTTGACCTACATTAATTATGCATGTATTTACTAGAAAATAAAAATCTTATCTTATCTATCTAAATTTAAAATACTGTGTGCTGTTCATACTTAAGAAGGCCACAAGTCTGTGGAGCGGAGTAGATTTTTTCGGCAGTTACTAATTATGAGCGCGCGAAACGCTCGCTCCGCGCGCGCGAATTTTTCGCGCGCGAATTTTTTATAAATCGCACCACACCACACGCATTCCTAAGCCTAAGCAAAGCCTTAAAAACAACCTAAACTTTAACAAATAGCTGCGCGAAAAAAGTTTAGGTTGTTTTTAAGGCTTTGTTTAGGCTTAGGAATGCGTGTGGTGTGGTGCGATTTATAAAAAATTCGCGCGCGAAAAATTGGCGCGCGGGGATCGAGCGTTTCGTAACTCATAATTAGTAACTGCCATTTTTTCACTCCGCTGCGGAGTTAGCTGCGGCAAGGGTAACGGGATTTTAGAGCCGGAGCGAGGGACTTTAGAGCCGAGGTCTTTAGAGCCGCAGTGTGGGATTTTAAAGCCGCATTGGAGGGACTTTGGAGCCGTAACGTAAGTTTTGCGTTCAGAAAATTCATAAAAAATTAAGGGACTTTAGAGCCGAACTCTTAAACCTGGCTCGAGAGGCTAACTTTATTCACCTCTCAGGTTTTGCTGTTTAGGCTTAGGTTTAGGTGTCGCTTAGGTTTAGGCTTTTGCTTAGGCTCAGTCTTTTGCTTAGGCTTAGGTTTTGCTTAGGCTTAGGCTTAGGTTTTGCTTAGGCTTAGACTTAGAAAAAATCTTTCTAAAGCTCTTTCTAAGCTAAAAATCTTTCTAAGGTTTGTCCACTAGACACCCCGCCCACTCACTTTGGCGACAAAAAATGTCTGGAAGCCAGACTACTAGACGGCGCCACCATTCTCCCGCCAAATCATTATTCTTGTCATCTTCTGTATATACAATAGAAAACCCGAAGCATATTTATCCCGCATAATGATTACCGCATTGCATAATTAGCTCCATTTGTTATGTATATGTTTTAATATTACTTGTATATTGTTTTACTATTGTCTGCAAACGCATTTTTCATTTCGGCTCTAAAGTCCCTGCTGCGGCTCTAAAGTGCACAGGTCCGGCTCTAAAGTCCCGGCTCTAAAGTCCCTCGGCTCTAAAGTCCCCAAACCTTTTTTAATTAATAAAATAAGAAGAAATTAAATGCGTTTATTAATTTACAATTAGAAAAATCTTTATGAAATAGGCCCCAGGTATACCAAAACCTACTGTAATTTGTCCGCATTAACTAACACCGAGCTAGCACGAGGATTATCCCTCTTTGTGAATTCCGGCCTTAGTGCTTGCCGCGGTTTGGGGATATAAAGATTTCTGTAATTGTAATTCAATAAACGCATTTAATTTCTTCTTATTTTATTAATTAAAAAATACGTACGTAACTGTGGAATTTACGGAATTTACAGACATGTAATTTTTTTAAATTCTAAACGCAATTTTATTAATATACTTTTTAATTAGAAAATACAAAAGAAAAATATGCGTTTATTAATTTACAGCTGTAAATCAATTATACGCAATTTTTATGAAATAGGCCCCTGGGGCTAAGTCTGTTAAAATTTCATTAAACGATAAAAAAAGATGTAAAAAGCAAAATTTAGAGGAATTATTTGTATAAGAAACTGATAAACTTTTAAATTTCTATTAAGTAATTGCAAATTTGTGTAAAAAGTGGCAGAAGAAAATATTGTAAATATATGCTAAACAAGGAATTTTTGAACAAAAAAATAATAAAATTAGCCGCGAAACCTACTGTAACTTGTCCGGATTAACTAACACCGTGCTAGCACCCAAAAATACCGTAGTTTACACGGTGCTTATAGCGAATACACTAACACTGTGTTTGCACCGTGTTTACCCCGCTTTGTGAATTCCGGCCTATCCGGAGTGGTGTTAAGTTGGTTAAAATCCGAAAAACGCAAAATACCCATATTGTTTTTTGGTATTAATGCAGTATAATACCTCCAGCGAGATAAGGAAAATCTTGCATTCACATAGATGTATTTATTTAAGGCGCATATGGTTATGTATGACTATGGCGATTGGCGCTTATCAGCCGTTTTCAAGATATTAAAGAGAAAGTCCGGGATACAAAGAGAAAGCTCCATACAAAATCGACTTTTTCACTATTTTCACTTTTAATTTTAAGCGTATTTGCGTTTATATTATGTGTTTTTTTGGTTATCAAATAAAAATAAATACTTTTGTGCAGTTTTTAATGTTTATAAAACGTAGCTGTAAAGAATCGGACTATGGTAAGAGGGCCGTAAAATAAACCTATTCAGTAAAAGGTATTAGTCCATTTGTGAAGTAGTTCATGATATTCATGGACAGCCAATGTATGGACATTTTTTTAAAAGTGTTTTTGTTGTTTTGATAAGGTCGCTGAGCAGGGTTTTTTAAAACTGATGGTTTTTTTTAAATATTTAAAAACACAACGTTAAATAAAAATTTATCATGAAAAAATTTTGCTTGATTTTTAGGTTTTGCTGGGGAGGTGTAAAACCCACACCGACTGGGCCGACGGACGGAAATCAATAGGGTAAAACCCACACCGCCGGACTGTCGAAAAACATTAATATCTCGAGAAATACTGCATCAATTCAAGAACTAAAAACATTAATTTAATGCTTATAGCATTCTTCAAAACATTTAACAATTATAAAACATTGGTTTACGATATTAAAAAAAATAAAATCTTCCGGGTTTTTTTGACACTGGTATTTTTTTTAAACGATTACCGTAATCTTTTGGCTCACTTTTGTTTCGGCCATCTTTTTTTAAATAATTCAGCCATATTCACGAACAAGGGAAGCTTCGCCCGCAGGGACTCCGGGTGCCGTCATGTTGACGTGGCCGCGCCCGGCGTACGCTCGCCCAGCGTCCCCACGCCCGGTACACAACTTTGTGGCTTTGGATCAAACACTAAGGCACAATATTAAAAAAAGTTCATATTAAAATTACATAATTAATCGATTTACAATCTGAATTAAAATGACTGGGGTTTTTTCTCGTTCAAACGCGCGTTAAATTTTTTTTGTCGACCAAACTGAACCACGGACAAAAGATTCCCAGCGTTTGAAGGGTATTTAGAAACCCATAAATAACTGCTTATTTTATTGGTTATTTGAGTTAAAACATAATTTATTACATGGATTTATAGTAGTTTATTGGAAATAAATACTTTGAACATCATAATGTGTTTTCAAACAGGAAAAAAAGCATAGTCAAATATTCGATCGTGCGAACTAAAAACCCGGAAGATTTTATTTTTACTAATATCGTAAACCAATATTTTATAATTGTTAAATGTTTTGTAGAATGCTATTAGTATTAAAATAATGTGTTAACTTTTTAAATTGATGCAGTATTTTTCGAGATATTAACGTTTTTTGACGGTCCGGCGGTGTGGGTTTTACCCCATCGATTTCCGTCCGTCCGCCCAGTCGGTGTGGGTTTTACCCCACCCCGGTTTTGCTTAGGTAGGCTTAGGTTTTGCTGTTTGGGCTTAGGTTTCGCTTAGGTTTAGGCTTTTGCTTAGGCTTAGATTTTGTTTAGGCTCAATCTTTTGCTTAAGCTTAGGTTTAGGTTAAGGCTTAGGTTCAGGCTTAGGCTTAGGTTTGCTTAGGTTTAGGCTTTTGCCTAGGCTTAGGTTTAGGCTTAGGCTTTGCTTAGGCTTAGGCTTTACTTAGGCTTAGGTTTTGCTTAGGCTTAAGCTTTGTTTTGGCTTAGGCTTAGAAAAAAAATCTTTTTAAAGCTATGGTCAAAAATCAGTAAAAATCGCAGTTTTGTAATTGTATGGGAAATTTTGAACTCCCCCTTTAATATCTCGAGAACGGCTATCAAACGCTAATCAGGGTGATATTCAGATTCGGCACCATCATCAATGACATATATTCATAATGTAAAATTTCAATTGCTGCATTAAAAGAATTTTAAAATTGATTTTTCAATGTTTATAGAAGTATGGTAGTTTTCTATCCATACTAGGATGTCCATGGGTTTTTAATTATAACAAAAAACTGCGGACAAGTCCAAAGTTTAAATGTGTGTCCTTAAAAGCCATATTTAAAAAAAACTTCCTTTCAAAACCATAGTCAAAAATTGGTAAAAATCGCAATTGTATGGGGGATTTGGAACCCCCCTTTAGTATCTCGAGAACGGCTATCAAGCGCCAATTATTATGGTGATATTCAGATGCGGCACCATCAATAACATATATTTTTGTGCAAAATTTTAGTGAACGTTGTGGAGGTGTTATACTGCACTTTTACCCGTTTTTTTTTCTAGAGTACATTTTACCCATATCGTTTTTCGATTTTAAAGAAAAAATAGGGATAAATTAATAAATATAAATAAATTTTAATTGTATTTTTGAGCTTTTTACTGTTTAAAACATTCATTTTGACCTCAAAACTAAAGTTTGGTGGCAGTTAGAAGTCATTTTAAAGACATTTTTTCTTCATTTTTTCAAAATTTGAGGGGAGGGTTAACCTTTTCTCCCCTCCCCCACTTCTTAGTGAAGGGTGGGGGGGAGGAGTGTAAACCCCCTTCTTAGATTTTGGTTGGGGAGCGTTTATAAGTGAAAATCATTGCAAACGTTATTATTAAATGCTCTAGGCGTTCCCGTGCGTCCTTTGTTTACACCACACAGGTCTAAATAGAAGTATATCGTAATAAATTTTATTTTTTGGTTTCGCTTTGACTGTTTTGAACAATTGCAATTCACCTCACACTTCCTTGATGCAAGTTGTTCATGAGGTTTTGTTAAGATTCATTTTAAACCTTTGGAAAAAATGACTCCTTTAAAACTTAATAAAGGTTTTTGTTTTAAATTTTTTAAATGTTTAATTTTAGGAATATACAGTGGTATTCATAAAACTTTTAGACCGGGTCCTTTCGGACAGGGACGACCGTTTTTTAAGCAGATCACCAGTCTCTGACTTTTGGTTTTAGACCAGTTTTGCCATCGGACACGGACAGGCCACCAAAAAAACCGGGCTGGGTGTAAAACCAAGTTCAATTTTTTGGTGAACTTTCTGATGGCCAACAAATTGTACTAGGACCAAAAATCAGAAACTGGTCTGCATAAAAACGTCCCAATCATAGATGAACAGTTGGGGTGGGGTGGGGTCCACCCCCCCTAGCCTCAAAATTTTGCCCCCCCCCACTAAAAAAAAAATCCAGGGCCCCCCTCCCCCCAAATTTTTGAATTTTTTACCCCTGACCCCTTTGTAGAATTAGAAATATGACCCCGCCTCGCCTTTTGAGAAAATTTTAAAATTAAACATTACGATAAAATCCCATGTAAAAGACCGCGTAAGGTGGTTTTTTTATTTTTTATAAAACCCAATAAAAATTGTAAAACGAGTGTATATTACCTTCAGAACTAGCCAGCAGAATCAGTGATTTTATCCAAGCCTGGGAAATGGAAGTGCAGCGTTGCAGTTTACGACTTTAGCATACAGGTTAACGCGGGGTGCTTGATCGACACGTAGTGTTTTTGATTTGTGTTAAATAAATAATTCTTTTTGTAGAAACTTCGCACGTCACAGATATTTTTCCTAACCTCAGTTTAAGTCTGCAGGTAAGGTTAACGTTGAAAGTAAAGTCGTAAATAATAGATGCCAAGTGTCAATCATTGTTGTGGGTTTTTTGAAAAAAATCTAAGTCAAACATTTTTGTAGTGCAGGCAGGTTAAAGCTAGTTCATACTTATGTAGGAAAAGCGCCCTTTGAACAAAGTTTGAAAGGACAATTTTATAAAAGCCAAAACATTCTTTGGACAAGCCACAACGTTTTTTGGACTTTTTCCTTTGGACGAAATATAAACGCTACTTGAAATTTGTCGTTTGGACAAAGTCCAAAGGGAAAAGTCCAAAGGACAAAAATTATAAACATGTTGTCCAAAGAGAAAAGTCCAAAGGACAAAAAGTATAAACACGTTGTCCAAAGGGAAAAGTCCAAAGGACAAAAAGTATGAACACGTTGTCCAAAGGGAAAAGTCCAAAGGACAAAAAGTATAAACACCTTGTCTAAAGGGAAAAGTCCAAAGGCAAAAAGTATGAACACGTTGTCCAAAGGGAAAAGTCCAAAGGACAAAAAGTATGTACACGTTGTCCGAAGGGAAAAGTCGCCCAAAGGACAAAAAGTATGAACACCTTGTCCAAAGGGAAAAGTCAAAAGCACAAAAATTATGAACACGTTGTCCAAAGGGAAAAGTCCAAAGGACAAAAAAGTATGAACACGTTGTCCAAAAGGAAAATTCTAAAGGACAAAAAGTATGAACACGTTTTCCAAAAGGAAAAGTCCAAAGGACAAAAAGTATGAACACGTTGTCCAAAGGAAAAAGTCCAAAGAGAAAAGTCCAAAGGAAGTTTTGACGCTGTGTTTGTCCTTTGGACAAAGTCCAAAGGAAGTTTTTACATACACTCCTGGTCAAAAATAGAAGCCCATGAAAACGGAGACGGAAACGCGCGTCCGTGCACGTGTTTCTGGGAGACGGACTTGATAGAAATTCGTTTATAATCTGCGCTCACTTTGGAGACGGAGACGGAAATGGAGACGTAAACAGAGTCTCCGGGAAACGCGTTTCCTGGAAACTCGCATCTCGGAGAGATGAAGACAAACGTGCCCTGAAGCACCTGGTTAATTTTGACCGTGAGAAATTGAACTTTTCGCGAGGCACCTGCAAATATTCGCTTTTATTTTAACAAAGGTTATTGCTCATCTAACAAATGAAAAATAAAAAAAGCAACCATTACTTTTTAAATGACCATAAACTTTATACGCATCCAAAGTATAAAATACAAATGTCATAAGGTTTACGACACAAGGATTTGAACTGTAGTTTAAACATTTAAATAAAGAGTAAGTTTTTTCGGAAACTAGTCACTAAACCGATTGTACTAGTTGTATTTAGCGTTAAATTATTGTTTTTATGAACTACTTATTACTTTAAAAAGCTAGAATGTATTATTTAAGCACGAATTCATTTATAGGATATTTTATTATGCACTTAAAACTTATTTGTATCATATTATATCTGTATAATTATATCAAAAATCATATTTGTATAATTATATCAAAAAAAGTAGTTTAAATGGTACATTGTAAAATTAAAACAGTAAAACCTTAAATACTAATAAACAAGAGTATTTAAATTATTAAGGTTGTAAAATTAAAAGAAACAATAAAATTGCCAACAAATGATAAAGCAGTTTGTCTTAAATTTGTTCTTAAGCTTTTTAAAACATTGTAGCACCCCCATTAATAGCAGTTACTTAAGGTGCCACTTTATGAAAATGAGAAATGTACTTTCGGCATGTTTCTTTATTCATTTTGGTAGTCCAAAACTCTTTAATTTCAGCATATAGCTCAGCTTTATTCCTTGGCTTCAACTCGCCACACAAATACTCTTTTTATGCTGTCTACTACAGAAACTGATGGTGTTGCTTTTATTTGATTTAAATTTAAGATATAATATAAAAACGGGGTTTGGAAAAATTTAAAAATGTATAGGCATATTAAACTTGACTGACCTCGATATTTTGCAATAGTAAATCAAGTTTTTAACAAAAGAAATATAAATTTATAAAAAAATGTTTAAGATATCAAAGATTAATTCTGTTGTTTTGCAGTTTTTATCAAACTACTTTTAAGAGAAATGCCAATTTTAAAATTGTCATTAGACAGCACCTTTTAGTTGATTTCAAACGTTTTTAATCAGTTTAAATCGGGGGGATTCCGAAGGCCAATCAACAAAAACCAAGCCAAGCTTTTCAAACTCTTTTTGCGTGTATTTTCTACGGTGCTTTGGGCCGTTGTCTTGTTGTAAGCAGTAATATTTTTTCCGCCGACCATCAGAACGTTTTGCAAATTTTGATTCAATAAAAGGCATAAGATGTCGAAAATATCCAGTCAACGTATAAAATCATTACAATATAAAAGCATTCATATGAGTTGTGTAAAAAGTTACCTTAACTGTTGTTACAATTATTAAAAAATAACATTACATTGCTTTTACTTGGCTGTTTTTGGGTGTTGGATGTGCGCCGCCAAATCTGCCGCCAATCTGCCGCCAAATAGCCGCCAAATCTCCGTTATATAAAAACTAAGGTTTTAACTCAGTTACATGTAATTAAATCATATTATGCTCACATTAAACATATTTTTATAATACAAAAAATTGTTAATCTTTTTTTTATTATACAAAAAAATGAAAACAAAACCGAGTTGTTTTTCTTCACGAAGATCTCCTTTTTTTCAAAAAATAGTTATAGGCAGATTATAGCCTATTGCGCCGTGGGGCATATGTGCGCCGCCAAATCTGCCGCCAAACTGCCGCCAAATAGCCGCCAAATCTCCGCCATATAAAAACTAAGGTTTTAACTCAGTTACATGTAATTAAATCATATTATGCTTATATTAAACATGTTTTTATAATACAAAAAATTGTTAATTTTTTTTTTACTACACAAAAAAATGAAAACAAAATCGAGTTGTTTTTCTTCGCGAAGATTTTCTTTTTCAAAAAGTCGTTATAGGCAGATTATATATAGCCTATTTCGCCGTGGGGCATATTGCATTGTGGCAGCATAGCTATCAATATAAAAATGTCAGATTTTATTGTGAGGCCCAGACGAAAAATGTTTTGAATTGTTATTCACTTTGTTACTAATTTATTTACTGTTTAAATTGTATTTTTTCACAAAGTTTTAATATATTTATTTAATATATTATAATACAGTAAATATAAATGTTGATATATAGAGCCGACCGATACACTAAAGTACTAACTGGCATTCAGTTAACACGAAAAAATAACTAACTGATTTTACACTAAAATCACGGCCTTATATACTGTAGCCTTATTTACATATTAATTAAAAGGTTGATGGATTGCTTTTAGTGCGGGAAAATTGAGGCCGTTGGCTTGGGTTTTGGGGTAAATTGAAAGGAAGGAATTAGATTGATGGTAATGTAAAAAGAGATATGAAGGTACGGGGTCTTTAGAGCCACAAGCAGGAAACTTGGAGCCATCGAAAATTTTTGGGAACTTGGAGCCACGAGCAATGGGAAATTGGAGCCTTTCAGAAAAATTGGTTTGGACTAAAATTTAGGCTTCGCTTAGGCTTAGGTACACGTTTTAGCGATTTTTGTTTTTGGCTGCAAGTTCCCAACTTACGGCTCCAAGTTCCCCACTTACAGCTCCAAGTTCCCTAAGTTTGGCTCCAAGTTCCAGCTCCAAGTTCCCTAGGCTCCATCGACCCTAAATTGATATGAAGGATATTGAACAGAAGACTTGACCTTTGTGCTGACCTTTAAGAAGGGGCATTTTGGAGTGTTGACCCCCAACCCCGAGTATGCCAAGAGAGTGTATTACTAAAAGAGAATAAAAGCTATTTGGCTGTTTGGGGTATTGCCCACCACTATTACGGTTGTCGAATTATTTTTATACTTCTACTAGTAGTAATACAGATTATTATAATACTTTTATAATAATCAATGTAGTGCATGAAATTGTAGTTATATTGGACAGTGTTCCCGTAGATTTCGATCCCGTCTGGCAGATCATAAGGGATCACATGATAATTAACAGTTTTCAGCACTAAATAGTTTGTCGTTTTATCTTCAATATTTCTAGGCATTGCGCCTAATATTACAAACAATAGACTAAAATCATTATTTAAATATATGCCAAAAATTGATCTTAAGTTAGTTTTTGTGTCTGCTCGGCGGTTACAACAGTGTTTTCGTTTCAAAGATAATATCCCTCTGTTTCTACAGTCTAGATTGATTTACAAATACAGTGTGCACATACAATTGTAGTTATATTGGACAGTGTTCCCGTTGATTTCAATCCCGTCTAGCAGATCATAAGGGTTTATCTGAAAGAACTGCCTGTTCACAACAGTCGATTAGCTGTTTATGAGCATAGTTTGCAATGTAATGTGTTAATACATCAAAAACAAATTTCCGTGTTAAGAAAATCAGGATTTTCTTGTGGATTACTAATTAAAGAGGCGCTACTAATCCGCAAATATCAACCTGAGTTTAACGTACAAGTAGCCTCTGAACCTCTATATTTATTCTGACTGTTTTGTTTTTATCATAAGTTTTAATTGTGTAATTTTGTAAAAAAGCTTTTCCGGCGCGTTTTTTTGTATTTTTTCAAAATTATTTGTTTTTACAAATTTTTTTTCTCCTGTTTTATCAACATAATAAATTTTCTTCGTACGTTTCGCAAAATTTCGTAAAACTTTATAAAAAAACTTTCTAAAGTGTTTTTACAACTTTTATTTACAATCAGTTTGAAATTATTAGTATAATACCGTTTGTTTTAATGTTTTACAACCAAAAGCTTAAATAGAAGTTATTTTAAAGTTGTATATTGCCTCGTCTTAAATTTGATGCAGCTTAAACAGGGAAAAAAATCCTGAAAATCACAGAAAATGCTAATAATGCGGAATCACACGAATAAAAAACTTTGCAAAAACACTTTATTCAACAGTCATCCAGTTACTTTTTGGCTGGTTCTTTTGTGTTTTTAAAAAAGCTAATTTTCTAACACCCTAAATTAATGGCCGAATTTAAATCATGAACCAAATTAAGTCAGATACCCAACTTTTTATTTTAATTCAAAATATTTCTCAAAATTAAACCGGCGGAGCAGAGCTCCTGCCAGCTCTAGTAGGGCTCCAAGTTTACCTCAATAGATTGGGATAAACCCGAATTAAAATTGCGCACAAAAGTACTATATTAACAAATGAAACATTACCTCTCTGAGTAAAATTTAAAAATAGCACCTCTGTTATTTTTTGAAAGGATTTGGCTTTTGGCCTCCGAGTGTTGGAAAATTTAAAAACGCCGGTTTTGCCGGTTTTTTCTCGAAAACTCCGGTTTCGTAAAAAATTTAAAGTTTTTTAAAATAAATCTCACAAAATCACAAAAAAACATGTCCTTTTTTGTAATACTTTGCGTACCGCATGAGTTTTCATGTGTCGGTGTAATACTGTCGGACATGGGAAAACTTATGCGGCCCGGACAGTATTACAATTGAAGACTTATATGGAAAAGTGTCCTCTCAATTCATGTGGTTATTGCAGGAGAGGCACCGCGGATTGTCTCCTTTTGCACCCAGTCGCCCTATCTAGCCAATTTCTCCGCCATAGCAACGCGCGTGGAAATATTTGCGCCTGCCTTCTCGCCCTATGCTGTTTGCGGCGTTAGTAGGACCTCGCGTGTGAACGCAAAATCACTGGTGTCCCAGCTGTTTAAACACCTTCCCTGCATAGTAACCCCAACCCACCCTTCTTTAATGAAAGAAAAACAAATGAACAATCTACTTTGGGTTCAGAACCAAGTTTTTGATTGGCCTAGTTTTTATGAAAATAACCTAAACAAACAATTTGATTACACCAAAATAGAATTTAAAACAGAAACATTTTGTAAACAAAAAACCTGAGCAAAACTACTTTGAATAAGTTGTTTTGAATTTTTTAACATATAATTTAAAGATTATTTTATTAACTGAGCAGTTTTTAAAAATAATCAATTCCTCAAATCATATTGTTAAAAATTGATCTTAACAGTCCAATTGAAGTAATGTGTTACCTTATTAATATAACACACAATTTTACGCATATTTCTTTTAAATAATAATTAAAAAAACGTAGCATTGGGTACTTTTGAAAAAAACTCGTTTATTTCATACGTTTTAAGAATTAAGTTTATGAACGATGGCGTGTTAAACTCACTCGGTTTTTTAGGCCGCCTAGGCGTCCATCAGGGTATGAACTTCAGGTCTTAACACAAAAATGTTACAATTTGTTAAAATCTAGCCTAAGATTTTGTTTTTAACTTAGTTTTTTGTGTGTTCTTTTATAATTTAAATTGTAATTCTCCACAATCAGGGTTAGGAGAGAATTTCAATCAGTTTTGCTACAAAACACATAGCCAAATGTTTAAGTATTAAACTTGCGCTAAAATTAAATGAAAATTCACTGATACATTTAATAAATGTTTGTTGTTAAAACAATTAAACGTAATTTTTAAAACACAAGTCAAGTCAATTACAATTTAAAACCAATTGCATAACATTATTGTACTGACTTTCAAAGCAAATTTGAAAAATTTTAAATTTTTCATCACATACATCTACTCAATATTTTCTGCATAATTGAGCGTCGATAAAATTTAGTTTTTATGCACTGGTGCAAATTAATTCATTCTTGTTTTATTAAATTCAAAATATCCGAAATTTTTGTTTTCACCTTTTGATTTGAAAAGCTTTGGGTTATTTTGATTTAGGTGGGTTTGGAGTATTTTCCTCAGAAAGTATTAAAATTAACCCCTTTATTATTCTTGCCATAATAAGTGTTTCCTGTTTTTCTACCAACTGACATGGAAACACAGAAAGGTCAGGGCCTGTAATTAGCGGCGCCTGTTTCCCTACTCTTTGCCTGTGGCCTTTTGTTGCGCAATTAGATAATTGTTCATGTTTTATGGCGTGCAGGTGTGGAAAAAGCGTGGGACGGAATTCTATGATTAATGTTTTAAAAAAAAACATTAAAAAGTTTTGAATTTTTCACTTTATTAGTACTTTTAGATTAAACAAAATATCAGTGATTATATGAATATGGATGCCGCGCAAACATAAAATATTTAACACCACATTAAATTGCGAGAACTGAGAAATACCCATTCAAGAAATACAAAATCAGTAAGAAATAAAGTAAAGTGGTTTTTTTACTTAATTAAATTAGTTTTTAAAAAAATGGAAAATTGCCAAAATTAAATGTGTGCATTTAATTTCGGCACTTTAAAAACAATCGATTGTTTCTTAGTCAAAAAATCACCATTTTTAAAAATTTAAAAGCTTATCATTATCTCCAGACAGTTTTCTTTAAGTTAAGCTTTTACTTGTTGTTAAACGTGTAACTAGCAAAAAGTTACAGCTAAAATTCCAAATGATATCAAAATGAGCAAAATTTGGGAAAAAAGTGCATTTAATTTCGGCACTTTTTAAAAGGACCCATTTAATTGAGTTTAAGTGCAGTGCTATGACCCCTACACATTTCAACGTTGTCTTTTAACTATTTACAACTAAAATTTAACACCCGACCACTTAATTCAACCCGCTTTTAGCTACAGCAATATGTGTGCCGAAATTACACTATTTTATTTTATAACGATTGCTCACCACAGACGCAACGTAGAACCACAGTGACTAAAAATTAGAAAATAGACTAAATTTTACCGGACAGTTTAATTTTTGAACCAATTTATTGCGTAATCATGAAATGCCCATGTTATAAAAACGAGTAGCAATTTTATTTTTTATAAATCACACAATTTCACATAAAAATATCATAACATAACAAATAAATAGCTCACGACAGTCATCTAAATAAAATTAGCTCTCATTTGAGGTATCAAACGTCGTATTACGTCCAGGATTACCAAAGATATAGTCCAAAATCAAAAATGCCCAATTTGGAAAAGTGCCGAAATTAAATGCACTACCCTAATTATATACAAATTAGTTTTTTGAAATAAATTTATTGCATTTAGTTTATTAGATTATAACAAAAATATTTTAAAATTATGATTAATTCAAATTATGTCTTGATTGATGCAAAAATATCTGTTTTTTACTGCGAAAATAATGTTTTTGTTTGTTTAATATAAAAATTTGTCAAACCTATGAAAAATTCAAAGAATCCGCAAATTATTTGCACAATTCCAAATTTTTTTTCTGAAAATTGTTTGGTGAATGAAATACTTGATCCTAATTAAAAGTTTTAAAAAAATCAAAAAACTATTTCTGTAGTTTTGTTAGGTTTTCTAAAGGTTTCTGTCAAAAATTTTTTGTCTTTGGTAAACCCAAAAGAAAGAAACACACTATAAAGAGTCACTCGATGATTATATATTATTATGAGAAGATTATATAAGCGATGCTTATTTCCTCATGTAAGCTATGAAACTCGCCTAATTGAATTAAATTTACAAACTCTTGAAAGTAGACGAACAGCAAACGACTTAATCCTATGTTACAAGCTAATAAATAACCTTGTTGATGTTGATGTTAGTAAATTTCTTTCAATTGATAAAACATCTAAAACCCGCTCAAACGGCTTAAAATTAAAAGGAAAAAAAAATTAATTTAGATCTAACCAAAAATTTTTTTACAAATCGTATTATAAACATTTGGAATAAACTCCCAGCTGAAATTGTTTTAGCTTCTTCACTCGGTAGTTTTAGATCAAAACTTTTGTTTTAATTTTAAAAAAGTTTGAAACCCCTAAATAGATTCTTTATCTTAAATTTTCTTAGTGAAAATCATTTTTTTGGGTATTAAATCTATAACATTTATATTATTGTAATAAAAAATATATATATTTTTTTTTACTAACAATATGTTGTATCTATTAGTGTTATATGACGTAACCTTTGCAACAATAAACTCTTACTTACTCAAAAACAAAATCTTTGGCTAGTTACAAAGAAATTGTAAATTTTTGAGTTCAAAAAACACGAATATCCTGATGGACGTCTAAAATGGCCTAAAAATAAGTGAGCTGTCGAAATGCCGTTGTCTAGAAATTAAATTCTCAAAACTATAAAATAAACGACTTTTTTTTAAAGTACCCAATGCTAAGTTTTTTTTAATAATCATTTAAAAGAAATATTCCTGAAATTCGGTGTTATTTAAATAGAGTAACACAATACTTCAATTCGTCTGTTAAAATCAATTTTTAATAACATGATTCGAAAAATTTATTATTTTTTAAAAACTGCTCCGATTTTTAACTTAATTAAATGTTCAAAAAAATCAAAACAACCCATTTATAGTAGTTTTATTTATTTTTTGTTTAAAAAAACTAAATAAAATTCTTTATTTAAAAAGTTTCTGTTTCAAATTTTTTTTTGGTGTAATCAAATTGTATGTTCAGGTTATTTTCATAAAAACTGTGCAAAACAAAAACTTGGTTGTGAACCCAAAGGAGATTTTTGATTGTGGAGAATTAAAATTTAAATTATAAAAGAACACACAAAAAAACTAAGTTAAAAACAAAATCTTAGGCTAGCTTTTAATAAATTGTAACATTTTAGGGTTAAAACCTGAAGTTCATACCCTGATGGACGCCTAGGCGGCCTAAAAAACCGAGTGAGTTTAACATGCCATTGTTCATAAACGTAATTCTTAAAACGTATGAAATAAACGAGTTTTTTTCAAAAGTACCCAATGCTACGTTTTTTTAATTATTCATGGGTGGCGCGGGAGCGCCACGGGGCGATTTAGCCCCGTGGCGCCGCGCCAACCATAATTAGAGAACGTGGGTAAATTTTGAAATTCAGAACCTTCTTCTTCTTCTTCTTCTTCTTCTTCTTCTTCTTCTTCTTCTTCTTCTTCTTCTTCTTCTTCTTATTATTCCAACGCTCCATTCTTAAAAACGATATTCCTCATTCGTTACTGATTGATCAAAAATAAACATGGGCTCATTAGAAAGAAGAAGGAATTACGCAACTTTCTTAGGAAGCACTTTTTTCATTTAGGTCCTTGTTATCGATTTATTGATCAAAATAAAAAATTGAAAAATAGACAAATAAAAACTCCCAACCGCACAATAACAGCCTTTTGGCAACAATAAGGATTCTACAGAGCAGACAACCAACATCCCCTCATAAAAACCGCACAAAAATAGCAGACCGGTTTTAATTGGTGGCAGAAACGGCGCCAGTTCCCAGCGCCATCTGCTTCAACCGCGCGGAAAACGGCAAAAACAACAGAGTACTTTTTTTAATTCTTGCATTACTGATGACAAAATTAATTCAAAGTTTTATTTATTAAAAAATAATAATAAGCGTCGGTGGCGCGGGAGCGCCACGCGCCGGTAATCATCGGTGGTGCGGGGTGCCAACTGCAATTTAACCCACGGCACCGCGCCAACTATACTTAGACAACGTGAGTAAATTTTGTTATTCATGTTCATCATCTTATTATTATTATTATTATTTTTACTTTAAAAATTATAATTGCAATCATTGGCGTACGGCATCGCGCCAACTATATTTAGAGAACGTAGGTAAACTTTTTCTGGAGCGCATCTGCACCGCACTAACTATAATTAAACAACGTGGGTTAATTTTGTAATTTAAATTCATCTTCTTCCTATTATTATTTTTTATTTTATCTCGGCAACGGAATGATTATAAACATATGTCATTGCGCAGCTAAAACTATAGTTTATTAGGCTATTTTTTAATTTAATTCAAAAAAAGTGGTAGACTAGCCTTGAAAAATGCTCTAAGAATAGAGCAGGAAAAAGGGGCGATTTTTCCCCGGGCGTATGTTTAGACAGAAAAGATGTAGACTAGTCTGAGATGAACATTATGTGGACTATAGGAAATTTGCATTTGGTTTGGCCAGCTGCTCACTAAATAAAAATTTCTACGATATGATAATGATTTGTTTATACATTGATCTAATCACACAGCACTGTTGCATTTTTTTTAGTTTGATGAAATGTCAATTGAAAAAATCATACTCACAGCAATCTTTGACAAGCGCGAAATCGCCACTTTTTCAAATTTATAGTTGTTTCTTAACATACAAATATAACCTTCTAATTGAAAAAGTGGCGATTTCGCGCTTGTCAAAGATTGCTGTGAGTATGATTTTTTCAATTGACATTTCATCAAACTAAAAAAAAATGCAACAGTGCTGTGTGATTAGATCAATGTATAAACAAATCATTATCATATCGTAGAAATTTTTATTTAGTGAGCAGCTGGCCAAACCAAATGCAAATTTCCTATAGTCCACATAATGTTCATCTCAGACTAGTCTACATCTTTTCTGTCTAAACATACGCCCGGGGAAAAATCGCCCCTTTTTCCTGCTCTATTCTTAGAGCATTTTTCAAGGCTAGTATTTAAAAGAAATATGCGTAAAATTGTGTGTTATATTAATAAGGTAACACATTACTTCAAATGGACTGTTAAGATCATTTTTAACAATATGATTTGAGGAATTGATTATTTTTAAAAACTGCTCAGTTAATAAAATAATCTTTAAATTAAATGTTAAAAAATTCAAAACAACCCATTCAAAGTAGTTTTGCTCAGGTTTTTTGTTTACAAAATGTTTCTGTTTTAAATTCTATTTTGGTCTAATCAAATTGTCTGGCCAATCAAAAACTTGGTTCTGAACCCAAAGTAGATTGTTCATTTGTTTTTCTTTCATTAAAGAAGGGTGGGTTGGGGTTACTATGCAGGGAAGGTGTTTAAACAGCTGGGACACCAGTGATTTTGCGTTCACAGGCGAGGTCATATTAACGCCCCAAACAGCATAGGGCGAGAAGGCAGGCGCAAATATTTCCAGGCGCGTTGCTATGGCGGAGAAATTGGCTAGATAGGGCGACTGGGCGCAAAAGGAGACAATGCGCGGTGCCTCTCCGGCAATAACCACATGAATTGAGAGGACACTTTCGGATATAAGTCTTCAATTGTGAGTATATATAAAGTGGAATTAAATGAATAAATTGTTATTATAATAGTTTCCTGTCCATTTTAATTTCAAGAATTAAAATGGCTACTATGCCATTATAATGAAGGGTGCCATTCAAATGGAAAGGCTCATTTTGATGCCTACTTTTATTTCCTTTTTCATATAGGAGTTGCAAATTTTTGGGTATATTATATATTTGCTATTTTAATTTCGGTCGCCTATTTTTATTTTCTTAAATAAGTTTTTTCTGGTTCATCCAATCGACCCGAGATCGGGTCGAAAAATCAAACGAAAGCTATTTTTGTTATTCCAGCGCAAAATTTAAAAATCTCTGTTTCAGTTAAAAACCAATGGAGGAAAGTTTTTTATATAGTGGCCGAAATTAAGGCGCGTGCCATTAATTTTGGCCACCTTGAAAAAACTGGCTTTAACTATTGCTGAAACGAACAATAAAAATTTTTAAAAGTTTTAAATTTATCCTTAGGTTTTAGTAAATATAACTTAATTTTTTCCCGTTTGCAAACTTTTATAGTTATTAGCAAGACATTAAATCATTATGTCAAAACTTAAAAAAACAACTGTTAGTAACCTAAATTTTTCAAAAAAAAGTCAAACGCGCAAAAAAACTCGTTATAAATACGTACCATGATATTCGATTACAGTAAAAAAACGGTAAGTTCTTTCATCTGAATTTCAATAAAAATTTCAATAAATTTTACGATAAAAACCAATGAGCAGCGTTTTATATGGCAAACTCCTTTATTTTTAATATAGAATTTAATACAGTTGTTGGAATTTTTGTTGTTCATGTAAAAACTAAATTATCAAAGAATTTTTCCCACTAAAAGAGAACAATCCTGAGATGTTTAAAATTTTTGGCAAAAAAAACAAGTAATTCCCAAACGTTATTGTTGATGAATTGATTAGAATCACGCTTGGTTTCTCATGTATGAAATTTAAATTCTTAAATTTTTTCTAATTTTATTTTTTTAATTTATAATTTTTAAATACCTAACCAATTCAGCAGCTAATTTATATATAACTAGTTCAAGCCTTGTCTTAAAACGAATGAGCGTGGCGTTTTTTTATTAAAATCTGTTTCATTTTTTTTAAATAAAAAATATATTTATATAAAATTTAAGAGACATTTTCTTTTGTATTTTTAAGAATTTTTTCATTTTAAGTTTTTCTTCTTACGGGTTAATATTCTAGAACAAGTCTAACGTGCCCCAAAACCTTCCAATTTTTTGCATCATTAAAATATTTTAAACAGGTGTAAAAGACATGATTTTTTAAAAATAGCATTAAAAAACTCATGTATAAATTTATGAGTTTAAAAAAAAACACTCATAAATTTTATTTTCAGCTAAGTTTAAGGTAGAACGATACAGTTGCAAAAATTTCATCAATGTTCCCCATAACACGTACTCGGGGGTTTTGGAAGTCCTGATGACGGATCCGACCTCCGTTTTTCAATTTGAACCCCCGGGTGGCCCTAGGGGGGTTGCGACCCCCCCCCCCCTTGGGGGCATTTTGACTATATACCGGTTTTACCTCAAAACCACCTCAAAACACGTTTTTGGGGTTGAATACAGCATTGAATAATGAACACTTTTTTAATTAAAAAGTTAAAATAAAAAAAAATATTGTTTTGATGTTAAAAGTATTGCCTAGAGGGATTCGATCCTAAAGCTCCTGGATTCCGAGTCCGACGCTCTAACCACTCGGCTACTGCTCTATGTGAATTTTCATGTTAAAAACTACTTTTAAACAAACGTCTCAAAATGTAGTTTTCCAACGTAAAATCAAAAAAATATAACTGAAAGTTTAGTCATTTGACAGGAATTAGTTTGTTCCGAACTTTTAACACAGCATTTGTACCATAATTATGAGTCAGTTTTTAACGAAATCTCTACTATCACTTGTTTTTATTTTTTATTTCAACAATTTCAGCAATAAAACGATAATATTAACTCTGGTAATAAAACGATAATAATTACGTAATATTAACTCTGGTTCTGTTAAATTGGGAAAAACTGTTTTAAAATGCCGTTTTTCAACGAAGCATATCTCGGCGTGCAATAGTCCACCAAAAATGTTAAGGATACCGAACTGACCTTATTTTAGAATATTTCAATATCCACCAAAAGAATTAGTATATACATTAGCTAAACGTGAGAAATTATGTATTTTTCTTCATGCAAATAAAAAACTCAAGATTAAAAACGCAATAGTTTCAATTTTTGGGTATTTAAGAGAACCCTAACAAGGGCACTCATCCTGAAGATTGTGTTTTGATGTCTTGATAGGCTCCAAAATGGTTTTTCTGAGGAAGTCAACGGCCCTTGGATATAGCAGCACTTTGTCATTGACTGGGCTTTCGCCACTTTGACGAGCTAAAACTATAAATATGGACACATTACCATATGTACAGTTTTGGATTAAGTCAATTTCTAGGTGAAGTCATGTGAGATTTCAAGGTGTTGCTCTTATAGATCAACTTTGACTTGAACTGGGCTTCCACTATTCTGATGGACCAAATTTTGGAAATGGAAACTTTATAATTTTTACTTTTTACATTCTGGGTTAAATCAGAAACCAGGTGGGGTCATGTTGGAATTCAAAGTCGTTCTACCTTAGTTTCATCTTTTAGTATAAGATGTGCTATTATGTGTTGGACTGGGCTTCCACCATTTTGATGGACCTCAACTTAAAATGTGGCGTACAGCTTTATTTAAAGTTGGGGAATAAATCAACTTCCAGGTGGGGTCATGTGAGAACACAAAGTAATACTGCAGACGGATTTCTACTAATAAAAACTAAACAACACTCTGTTATTGACTGGGCTTTCACCATTTTGATGGACTAAAACTATAAATATGGGTACATTACCATATGTATAGTTTTGGATTAAGTCAATTTCTAGGTGAGGTCATGTGAAATTTCAAGGTGTTGCTCCTATAGATCAACTTTGACTTGAACTGGGCTTCCACTATTCTGATGGACCAAATTTTGGAAGTGGAAACTTATAGTTTTTACTTCTTAAATTCTGGGTTAAATCAGAAACCAGGTGGGGTCATGTGGGAATTCAAAGCTGTTCTATCTCAGTTTCAAAAAATTTTTTACTATAAGATGTTGCACTTTGTGTTGGACTGGGCTTCCACCACTTTGATAGATCTCAACTTAAAATATTGCGTACAGCTTTGTTTAAAGTTGGGAAATAAATCAATTTCCAGGTGGGGTCATGTGGGAATGCAAAGTACGACTAATATCAAAACAATCTTATTAAAATTCTCTTAATAAAACCACAAAGCAAAAACTTTGTTTTGGACTGGGCTTCCACCATTTCGATGGACCTTAGCAATGATTATAGCTTTATTATCAATGTTTTGGATTAAATCGATTTCCAGGTGGGGTCATGTGAGAATTCAAAGTTTCGCTATATGAAATAAGCTAATAATGTGCTCTTGACTACCTCTTAAAAACAATAATTGTGTAATTAAAGAAGTTATAATAGACATTCAAAGGAATGGCAAAACGAAACATCAACACCCCGCTAGATCAGGTAATAAAACACTTTTTTAAAAAATAATAACTATCAAAGAAATACAAAATGGCACAAAAATAAACAAACAATACAAAGCATAACTCTTCAAAACATTAAAAAATTTTCTTTAAAATATGCATGTTGTAAAAATATGACGGGAAGCGTTTGCTGAAGAAGTCACAACTTCTCCTCATATTTGTTCAGCCTGTCCAAACAAGAGACGAAACAGGCTTTTGTTATAGATCTCCTTTTTAATTCAAATTTACTTAACACGGTCACTTTTAAGAACCAAAAAATTTGAGCTTTATATGTATGTCTCTCCTTTTTAGGTTATATTAACCATATAATTATTTTACTTAATATGTTATGTAAATGGGTACAATTTTTTATATTCTTTTATTAAAAAAATATCCTTTCTCCCAACGTATAGTTTGCTTCTGTCCGTCACGTACGGCACGAGTTATACACAAAAACCGACAGGGTATCCTAACTGTATCGTTCCACCTTAAGAAACAATATTTTTATTATTATTGAAACATGCTCAAATTTATGACGCAAAATTTGAATTTGGCACCAAAAAATACCCTTAAATTACATTTTAAACTGAGTTCAAAAAAAAAAAAAATTTTAGTGATACTGCGTGATACTCATCTAGTTAAATATTACTAATTTTTAATTCAACCCCAAATTCAAATTCAATCCCTAAAAATACTTTATATTGTATTTATACTAAGTGTAAAAAAAATTTTGTTTACCCATTACTGAGATATGCTCATCTGGGCTAAATATTAATAATTTTCAATTTTTAACCCAAAATTCAAAGTCTAAAAA
Organism: Microlaimidae sp. YZB2_3; assembly: GCA_030248175.1. Lineage (NCBI taxonomy): Eukaryota > Metazoa > Nematoda > Chromadorea > Desmodorida > Microlaimidae > Microlaimidae sp. YZB2_3. The sequence continues at coordinate 37,579 of JASAMX010034212.1, forward strand.
TAGAGTTATGCATTTAATTTCGACACTTTTTGGACATTTTTAAAACCGTTTTTTGGCCATAACTTTTTTCAGTTTTGTTTGATCAAAAAGCTTTATATTACAAAGTTTCGTTTTATAATGGACGATATCGAAAATGATCACTTTGGACAATTTGTTTGGTGCATTTAATTCCGGCACTTTTTTTTCAGGCTATAACTTTCTTGTTTTTATGTCAATATTAATGTTTAATGGCTTATTTGAAAGTCGACTGCTACAGTTACTGCCATATTGGTTATTTTTACTCTAATTTGTTTTTATCTGAGTGAAAAATTGAAAACTAAATTAAAATACCCAAATTAAATGCATTTTCGAAAGTGCCGAAATTAAATGCACGTTTGCCCATTTTCCTTCAAGAAGTTACTACATCCGACGAAAAAATTGGTAGATGATGTTATGACTGTGTTTGTTTCGCCCATTCATCTAGTTTCTAACGAGCCATCAATCACTTATCAATTCAAATTTGTGATAAAATTATGATAAGACATGTAATCAAAACTTGAAAAAGTGCCGAAATTAAATGCATGACTCTAGCGTTGAATTGCATTTTAAACTAAAGTTGACAAAAATTTTTATTTCCTTTAATTTTACGAATTAAAATGGCTACTATTCCATTATAATAAAGGGTGCCATTCAAATGGAAAGGCTCATTTTGTTGCCTACTTTTATTTCCTTTTTCATATAGGAGTTGCAAATTTTTGGGTATATTATATATTTGCTTTTTTTGGGTATAAAAAATCAGCTCCAAATATTTACCACAGGGAAAAAAAACGAAAAAAAGTTAAAAAATTAAGCTTATTAGTATGAAATTCAGGTATGTTTAGCAAAAGTTTTTAGGTTTTTAATATCAGAAAAATATGGGTAATATTTTAGTTATGTAAAATGTTTAGATTTTTAATTGGCTAAAAAACTATTAAAGGTTTTGTTGATTTTCGATGACGCCATCAACAACGGTTAACCGCGCAGTGACTTAACCCATCATGGGTGGCGCGGGAGCGCCACGGGGCGATTTAGTCCCGTGGCGCCGCGCCAACCATAACTAGAGAACGTGGGTAAATTTTGAAATTCAGAATTTAATATAAGGGAAAGAGCGCTCTGCGCTCTTCCCTGATAATTTTTTTAAAAAGTTATTTGGTGACAAACTGTTTTATAACTTTGTTAACATTTTTATTTTTTTAATTCAAAAAATTTATTGTTTTAAATACTTTTTGATTATAATTTTTCGTGTGTTCTATTTTATTACTTTAACAAACTAATTTTTTGACAAACAAGTTTTAAGTACCTAATAAAATATCCCATAAATGAAAGTAGCGCTTACAAAAAATACATGCTAACTTTAAGTAATATATAATTAGCTGATGAAAAAAATGATTTAACATTAAATTCAGGACAATGTCATTGTGGTGATTAGTTTTTCAAAATCGTTACTTTATAGATTTTACACAATTTAAATGTTTAAACTTAGGATCAAATCTATGTGCCGTGAACCTTATGACATATGTATTTTATGCTTTTGATGCGTATTAGTTGTATTTTTATTTTTTATTTGCTAAATGAGCAATAACATAAGTTAAAAAAAGCAAATATTTGCAGGTGCCTCGCAAAAAACTCATTTTTTCACGGTCAAAATCAACCAGGTGCTCCAGGGCACGTTTGTCTTGGTCTCTCGGAGACGCGAGTTTCAAGGAAACGCCTTTTCCGGAGACTCTGTCTCTATCTCCGTCTCGGTCTCCAAAGCGGGCGCAGATTGGAAACGATTTAAGTCCGTCTCCCAGAAACGCATCCGCGCACGTGTTTCTGGGAAACGCTTCGGAGAAGCGCGTTTCCGTCTCCGTTTCCATAGTCTTCGATTTCTGATCAGGATTGTAAGTATAAACCAGCCTTTAAGCGACAGCACTTTTCTTCTGTTACGCGAGTGGAGTTTGTAGAGCAAGCGGCTTAGTGAAAGATAGGCTGTGGAAAACTTTCAGTGTACTGTAAACATTGATGTCGCATGAAGGAAAATTCACCGTTTCACCATTTACGGGAAAAATACCCGAAAATTCATTGGGAAACCGCATGGTTTTTTAGCAAACGGACACGGGCGAGCTGAAAAAGTTACAAAATATAACGTTCAATTTTTTTGTATTATACTAAAGCTACATAGCGGTAAGTTAACCCTGAAACCCGAACTTTAATGTTAAAGTACACCAGCCTAAGGATTTGATTTGTATAATTTTTTGTTTCATGCGCGATCGTGTATCAACAATTTTGAAAATCACAAAGTTGCAGGAAACTCTTGATTGCGTCAAGGTGGCTTGCGGACCAGTTACTTAAACTGTTTTTGTAAAACAATTTAAGCAACATAACTAATTTAAGTTTGAAAAAAGTCTCAAGATATTTTATTCCCCTTTTTTAAGATTGTTTTTATTGTTTTTAATAAGTTTGGAAAAAAATTTTTAAATCATATGTGGGATTACTCGCAGATTATTTATGAAATAAGTATAAAAAAGAATGGAGCTCAGGATTGCCGGGGCTGCTCCACAGCTCCTACAATAGAAGCTTTAGATGTTTTAGAGCTCCAGAGCACAAAGTTCTGTATTACATCACTAATAAATCCGTTTTATTAAAATTTAGCCAGTAATTCATTTAATTTAATTTTAGTTTCAGGCGGCGTTCTAAAACAAAATGCATATATTTACGTTTGCACTTATTTGGTTATCCTGTCCAACCCACGTCTCTGAATATTGGAGTTGTAATCTGGCCTGTTATTAACAAATATAAGAGAACCCTTTTATTTACATAACTATTTTAAAGCAACAAAAGCAACTACTTTGTACTGCAAATGCAAAAAAAACAGTTACAACTAAAAATCATTCAGCAGACCGGTTCAGCACAGTGTGTAAACTATGGAGAAACACGACGGTTAATTTAATGTACACAAAGGTCTCGAGAAGAATTAAAAAAAAATTATATGAGACGAGACCCAAAAAAATCATAAAAATACACAACCAGCTGTTTTTTTAGAATTATTTTATGTTTATGTTATTGTGACGGATTTGTGATATTAAGTGGTCACAAGTAACTCAAGACTGTGGAAAAGATGTGTGTTGCAATGTGCCGGGTTTTGGTACCTAATATAGTAGGGTTGTCCCGCTAATGTAATCACCTTTGTCTCCTAAGTTAAATTTCCTAAGACTTACTTTATTGGGCTGTCGACCAATTCCTCCAATTATTTTGCTATCTCCCCTATTAAAACAAATATACTTTATTACATAAAAATACGCCAAAACAAAAGCGTCCTATGCGGGGAGAAGCACCAGAACTGTGGTGTGCACCACGTCGTTTTTATTCCTAACTATAATTCTTAACAACTGGTTCACTAATCTTCCTTAGCCGGAAACAGGAGCAGACCTAGATGGTACACTGAATAAAATCCCGATGCTGGACCTTTTTATATTGCAAAATTTACTAAAAAGTTTTTAAGAATTTAATACTAAAATTTTTTTTTTATTTAGCTTTTTAATTTTTTTGCTCCCCGCATATCGCCACATCTATCCCCCAAGTTCAGTCCTACCGGACTTAATTATAAAAAACAAAAGTGTCCAAAAAAATTAACATTGTTAGTAGTTACTTTATTAAACGAAAATCTACAGGACAAAAAATCGCTTTATTCAATCAATTTGCCCTTCCTCCAAAAAGTCAAAAATCTCTTCTATATCCAGGGAGTCCACCGATTCCGAGAGTTGCACTTTTTCAGCTTCATTTTGCTGGTCCTGGTGGGGTTCAATACTGCTTGGGCCTGGCTGGGATTGTTGCGGATAAGGTTGCAGCGGTGACTGTCGTCGTTGCTCCCGAGGTGGCGTAGTAGAGGCTTTTTTGGGTTTATCACGACTCCAGCAATCTACTGAATTTTTTTACGGCAGTGTTGGCAAAATTGTGCTTGTCCTGAAAAACCAATTATATTGGATTGATTTTTGAACTTATTATTTTTTACCTCACTTTTTAAAAAGTTTCTTTGGCGTGGTTTAAATAATTTTAATTTTGTTAAATTTATTAGCTCAGCTTTATCCGCGTTTGCGTCAAATATCTCGGCCACGCCTTTTTTCCTGTTCACTTTTAAAACCTTAAACGGACCTTTCCACATATCGAGAAATTTAGAACATTTTTCCACTTCCCTGTGAGGTGACCACTTAAGGACCCATTTACCTACCAAAATGGGCTTTTGGCAAACTTTTTTGTCATGACAATGCTTCTGTTTCATCTGAGCGCAATTTATGTTATCTCGAGCTAAATTTTGCGCTTCTGCTAACGAGGCTTTGGCGTGTTCAACATAATCTTTATCATAATAATATTTCTCAGACCGGGTGGACTGATATTTTATGTCCAAAGGTGTCTTAAAGTCTCTGTAATATAATAAATAAAATGGGCTTTCTTTAGTTGAGTCCTGCGGCGATTTATTATAAGCACTGACTACAAAAGGTAATGTAAAATCCCAGTCTGTATGATGTTTATTTACATAATGTGAAATCATTTGACATAGTGTTTTGTTAAATCTTTCCCTAAGGCCGTTACACTGAGGATGGTAGGCGGTGGTAAAATTTTTTTTGCTGATGCTAAATTGCATATTTCGGCGACAATAGAACTTGCAAAATTTTTTCCTCTGTCAGTAAGTACTTCAAGAGGACACCCATGTTTAGCAATTATTTCTTCTAACAAAATTTTTGCGACAGTTTCCGCTTTTTGATCAGCAATTGCAAAGCACATTGAAAATCTCGTAAGGTATTCAGTCACTACTAAAATATATTTATTACCCTTTGTGGTAGTCGTAAGTGGGCCCAAAATGTCTAACCCTATTCGGTCAAAAATTTCGCCAACTGGTAAAGGTTGGAGAGGGTTTTTTGGATTTTCATTTAGCGGCTTCTTTTTTAAACACTTTTCGCAGGTTAAAACATAATGTTTTGTGTCTTTATAAATAGTGGGCCAATAAAATCGTTGGGTTATTTGAGAAGTGGTGCGATTTACTCCAAAATGCGCGCCAAAAACATCGTCATGGCAAGATTTCAACGCTTCTAGTCTTCGTGGAACTGGGAGCACTAACTGTCCCTAGAATTGGTGACTTAGTAGCCTACGTGCTTGGGGAAGATGAAACAAAACACCCTTGTCTAAATAGTATCTTTTTGCCAAAAATTCAATTTTTTTACTTTTAGTTTTGTCCAAAGGGAGTAGTCCTTTTTCTGAAAATAAAATTATGGCTTTAAAATCTGTATCTTTTCTCTGTTCAATTTTTAAAGTATCCCCAAAATTAACCATTTCACTGGCTGTAGCATTCGCAATATCATCTGGCGGTATTCTGGATAACGCGTCCGCTTTCCATTAGCCTTACCCGGCCGATATTCAAAGTCAATTATATCATATTCATTCAGAGTTAGCGCCCAGCGCTGTAACCTCGCTGATGTACATCGATTAGAACTAAATATGTATTTTAGAGGTCGATGATCGGTTAGTAATTTAAACTTGTGCCCATATAAATAAGGCCTAAAGTGTTTTACTGCCCAAACCACAGCTAATGCTTCCCTTTCAATCACCGCATAATTCTTTTCAGCAGGGTTTAGATTACGACTAGCGTAGGCTACAGGACGTTCACCATTTGGGTGTTCTTGGGACAAAACGGCCCCCATTCTGGTGCTTGAAGCATCCGTTGAAAGTAAAAAAGGTTTTTTGAAGTCTGGAAATGCAAGAATTTTGGATAAAACTAATTTTTGTTTTAGTGTATCAAATGCATTTTGACACTCCTTTGACCAATAAAACTTGTTATTTTCGCTTATTAATTTATAAAGTGGGCTTGCGATTTGTGCAAAATTTTTTATAAAGCGCCTGTAGAAATTGGCTAAACCGTGAAAAGATCTGACCTCTTTTTCATTTTTGGGTACTGGAAAATTTTTCACGGCCTCTACTTTAGTTGGGTCAGGCTGGGTACCGTTTTTCCCTACAACATGTCCCAAAAATTCCACAGAATCTTTGCAAAAATGACATTTTTTAGGTTTAATTTTTAAATTAGCTTTTTTAACCGTGAAAATACTTGGTCGAGATCTTTTAAATGTTGTTCAAAAGATTTTGAAAATACAATTATATCATCAATATACACCAGACAATTTTGCCAGCGTAGTCCCGATAACACGATTTCCATAAGACGCTGAAAGGTTGATCGAGCATTACAAAGCCCAAAACTTAGAACATTAAATTCGTGGAGTCCACCTGTTGGGCTTACAAATGCAGTTTTACATTTGTCCGACTCCTCCATATCTACCTGCCAATACCCAGATGTTAAATGTTATATGTGGTAAAAATCGTGGAGCCTCCTAAGGCGTCAATAACGTCATCGATGCGCGGTAATGGAAAAGAATCTTTTCGCGTTATTTTATTTACGCCTCTATAGTCGATACAAAAACGATCAGTTCCGTCTTTTTTCTTAACTATGACAAAAGGTGAAGCGTACGGACTATTAGATGGACGAATTATTCCATTTTAAAGCATAATTTTGATCTTTTCGTCAATGACTTTTTTCTGGGCTTCAGCCACTCTATAGGGTTTTTGTCTATGTGGATTATTTTCCACGTCAATTTTGTGCTTCAAAAGAGAAGTTCGGCCAATGTCATAGGGCCCCGAAGAAAAAACACCGCTATGATTTCTTATTAACGCTTTTAACTGTTCTTTTTGTTTTACATTAATTTTACATTTACTTAAATCTAATTGCTCAACAGGATCAAAATTGGGTGGTGCAAAATTTTTCCTTTCAGGAGAAAATTCACAAGGAGTAGCGCCAAAAACGTTTTCTATGTGTTCAGTAGTTAACATGCTTGCAAAACCAATTGTAGTATCTTTATATAACGTTATTTCATAAGGCATTGGATTTAAAACCTTATTGGCGCTTCACCTGGGTGAACTTTTGTAATAATATGTGCTAAGACTAATTCCGTTTTATTAAACCCCGCCATCGGTTCATCTAGAAAAATATGGGATCCTTCAGGCAAGTTTTCGGCCACATTGGCGCAAATTGCTTGTTTGCACCTAGGTGGGACCACTAAAGATTCCGAAGCTTGTATTCTAATATTTTTAGTGTTAAACGGAACAGCAGGATTTAAGTTTATTTCGCCCGATGGGATTTTTAGCTTGTTGTTGTTAAAATCAAATGTAATTTTTCCTAACTTAACCAGTGTGTCTGTTCCCAATAACATCGGGTACGGTAGGTTTTCCTGTACTCGCACGTACGTTTTAAAATGAGCGCTGCCAATTCTTAAGGAAACTTTGCCCATAGCTGAAAATTCTAAGACGTCCCTGGACAAAGAAATAGATAATGCTACACTCAGCGTTTTTTTAACTCTGGTTACTCTCTGCTTTAAACTCAGTAAACAAGAACTTATTACTTTATATATTTTACTCTGACTCTGCCAAAAAAATTGGCTATTACAATAAATATAAACGACAAGCGAAAAAGCTTACTGCGTTGCTCGATTCGGCATCGCAAAGCTTTTTCGGCTGGAGCGCTGCTGCGTTTCCGAACAATTTCCTCCACTGTTGTTGTTTTCCTGATGACGAAACTGTCCTGCCGCCGTTGTCCTGGCTTGGGACTTCTACTTCGGTCCTTCCGCGATTTGGCTGACCATTTTTGATTATTGTGACGTGTTTCCATTACTGCAAAAGCAAAATCAGTCAGTCGAAAAATTAACATGCGATAGTTCCTCGTTCATTGAGGAAACCAAAAAACCTTCCTGAAGCTCTTTATCAGTTACAAATTCCATGGCAAAAGCCTCCGTTTTGGGTGGAACGGCTGAATTATCGTTTTGCGCAATATTATTTGGCACATCTCCCACCCTTTGACTATTGTTTTGCGGACGGAAATAAAAACTTTGGGAAAAACCTCTTGGCTGAAAAACGCCGCCTCGTTGCGAGTTAAAATTTCCTCTGTATGACCCGTAATTAGGCCGCGAAAAACGATTTTGGGGTCTAATTTTGCTGAAATTTCGGCCCCAATGATTTTCAACACAACGACTGACTATATGGCCCACCCTGTTACACGAATCTGGCCCACCCTGTTACACGAATCACAAATGGGTTGTCCACACATTGTCCAGCGATTGTTATTATTTTCACTCTTTTTCTGACTAAATTTTGCGTTTTGTTCATTTTGATTTTGCTGGACGTACGCTTGATTGTAACTCGTGTTTTGATTTTTATCAGTTTTTAGCGCCGACGGAAATTCTTTTGGAAGTGTTTGACCGGCACAAACATTTTCATGTGCATTTTTTTTACTTTATCCTCAGCTAGAACAGCTAAATTTACAGCTTCTTTAAAACTTTTTGGAGGTCTCGTAAGCCGAATTGTGTACTTATAGACTCTTTCAGACCATGTAAAAAGAAATGTAATAATGAATCTTCCCTTTACGCATTGTTATATTTTGGCTCAGGGTATACCACATTTACTAATTTTGTCAACTCACCCGCGTATTTAACTACTGGTTCATTTAAAAGTTGTTGTCTACCAAATAAAGCATCACAGCTCGACCCAGTCATTTTTTCTAACTCTTCCATTATCGCTTTAGTCAAGGCACTGTAATCATTTTTACATTCTTCACTAAGGCTTTCGTAAACGTAATATGCTATTCCGTCTAAATACGCGGGTAGTTGTGCATATCGCTCATTAGGTGGTATACCACTGTGCGCGCACATTCTATCAAAATCCTTTAGCCAGATAGCAAAATTTTGGAACCCGATCCGCCTTCAAAAGTTGGCACCAAAAGAGGGTTCTTTAAATTTGAAACTCGAAAAGCTGGCTTGGGAACAAAATTTTGCATAGTTTTACTCGTTTTATGGTCAATTGACACCGGTTGCGCTCCAGTGATTGTTTCACTTCCGTTTACTCCAAATTCAATCAGTGGCTGCGCTTCTGGCTCAATTGACTTATTTGCTATTTCCAACGCTTGCTTAGCAAGTTTACGATTTTTTTCTCGTATAGTTTCCGTTAAATGAGTTATAACTCGGTCACGTTCGTCTTCCAAAAGATTATTCGTTTGCGGTAATGGATTCAAGTCCAATAAACTGTCCACGGAATCTTGTTTATTTACTTCAACACCCCTTCTTATCTCGCCTGTTTTGTTAGAAAGGGGGCGTTCATCCCACGCTCGCGGTTTAATTGGAGTTTCATCCTCAGAATTTTTTAGGTTTACTAAAGGTTCTGGATTTGGGATAGGATTTTTTCTTGAGAAATCACTCTGTCCTACCGTTTCATTAAGTATGTCTCCTAGCTTATTTCGTAAACATTCATCTTCTGCGACCGTGCGCAGTGCTCTTTTTAAAGTCTCCAGCATGATCGCTCTACTTCGAGTTTCGTTGAACCGACTTCTCCGCCGTGTTCTTTCGTCTAACTCTCCCTGTTTTAGGGCTGTCTCGGGAATATGCTGGTTAGGCTTAAGGTTTTTCTCCCCTTCCTGCCCTTCTGCTTCCTGCCCGTTTTCCCTTACGGCATTCCGTCGTATGTTGTTTGGACTTGCATCCATTTTAAGTTTTTACACTTTTAGCTACACGTTTTTTTTCCTTAGTCTTGGTTTTTTTAGTTTAACGGCTCCGTCTTCGGCTCCAAAAATATATGTGACGGATTTGTGATATTAAGTGGTCACAAGTAACTCAAGACTGTGGAAAAGATGTGTGTTGCAATGTGCCGGGTTTTGGTACCTAATATAGTAGGGTTGTCCCGCTATTGTAATCACCTTTGTCTCCTAAGTTAAATTTCTTAAGACTTACTTTACTCGGCTGTCGACCAATTCCTCCAATTATTTTGCTATCTCCCCTATTAAAACAAATAAACTTTATTACATAAAAATACGCCAAAACAAAGGCGTCCTATGTGGGGAGAAGCACCAGAACTGTGGTGTGCACCACGTCGTTTTTATTCCTAACTATAATTCTTAACAACTGGTTCACTAATCTTCCTTAGCCGGAAACAGGAGCAGACCTAGATGGTACACTGAATAAAATCCCGATGCTGGACCTTTTTATATTGCAAAATTTACTAAAAAGTTTTTAAGAATTTAATACTAAAAATTTTTTTTAATTTTAAGCTTTTTAATTTTTTTGCTCCCCGCATATCGCCACATTATTTTCGTATACTAAGATCGTGTTTTTTTTTCGTAACCAAGATTATATGCAAATTATTTTTAAAACTTCTCGAGACCTTTGTGTACATTGAATTAACCGTCGTGACTCTCCATAAAAAACTACATGAATATTGCGTTTAAACGCTGCGGTGTACTTCATTTTGGACGGTATGTTTTGACCAGCCCCCTACATAAGCATCCTAACATGTATATGCTTTGTAACATAAGAGGTAGTACAGTCTGCCTTCACTCTGGCTTCTACCTGTCTCCGAGGCAAGTTTTGCTGCCTTTTTTCTGCCTTCAAAATACCGGAGGCAGTTTTAAGAGCTGTCTTTATTGGGATATGCGTGCTTTTGTATGTTTCGGTCTTTGTCAAAAATGAATTCATTACAATAAATAAAACTATAAATAAACTTACTCAAAGTTTAAAAAATTAATTTCGTAACATTCATTTCAAACTTTTAAATAGAAACATTAGTAAAGTGAGTAACAAACGCGCGAGTAGCGCGACTACCAAGCGGCAAAATTTGACACCGTAAAATGTACTATTGTCGCTCGCTGTTTTTCAAGCTATCTCCAACATATGATTGGCGCTGGTTCTTATTGCACCCTTTTCTTACACTAAAAATTTTTTACCGCCGCTTACTAAATGAACTCGGGAATATTCCAGAGTTGTCAGCTAGTCGGCTAAATTTTCGCCTATTTTTTAAGTTAAGAGGTAAACTTTTACTTCTTTTTACTGCTTACGGTTATTGCTGGCAAAAATATGCCAGCAACAACAACCAGCCAGACTGTCAAAATTTCGATCTGTTCACACAATAAAAAAAACAAACAATTAATAAAAAATAAATGCACAAAATAAATATACTTTTAATATTCCGGGTTTTTTTGTGGGTAGCGCATTTTTTGTAACAGCTGGTTTACAACTCTCCCCCAGGAGGATATTACCCGCCGAAAACCTCGAAATTGGAAGAGTTTTACAAAAACGAAAACCGGCACCCAACTATAAACATAGGTAATATTTATTTATGAAGTACTGAGTAAAAATTTGAGAGAAGGCCATTTTTTACTTCGTAAAAATAAATTTAAAGCAAAAAAATCATTAATAATACATTAAAAATAATTAAACAAAAAACCAAAAATAAATATTGGTATTAAGTATTTTCTATTTTTCATAAAATTTGTCGAGAAAAACTTTCGACTTCTTGGAAGTTTATAAATAATATGACATATTGCTACATATTCGGTTGGTTTTTAAAACACGTTGCACAAAAACCCTTTCATTCAACAAAAGTTGGTAAAGATTTTCACAACATTAAGACGCTATAGAATCACTTTTAAAGGTGCGGTATACTAAATCAAGGTGTAATTTTTTCCGCTGGATTTTTGGTATCAATCGATGCGTCATATTTCACTGAGTAAAAAATTGTATTACAAAAAAATAATTTTCAGCGGTTGTCGAGATATTACCATGAATATTGCTTGGCTATTCTTTCAATTTTTCCGCCAAACAACAGTAAATATGTGCGCCGATAAGAGATTAAAAAACAAACCACAGGCACACGTGCCTAGACTAAATACATTTATAAATAAGTTTGAGCCAATTCAAAGACAAAAAAATTTTTAACTTTCATAGTCCACAGGCTTTCCTCTTTTGGTGAAAATCTGTTGTTTTCAAAATTTTAATCACTTTTTATAACATTCCCCGGACTGAAAGCTTTGCAATGATATCTTTTTTAGAGCAATATGTTTTGTGGTTGGGGAGGAATTCTTTTTATTCCCTTTAATGAAAAAACGCCCAGTATAAAGATGCGCATGTTTATTTCCCCGAAAAACATTATATTCTGGTTTTACATTGGCTAGTTAATCTTATGAATAAGTTTAAGCCAATTCAAAAAAAAAATTTGAGTTCCAAAGTTTATAGGGTTCCCTCTTTGGTAAAAAAGCGTTGTTCAATACACAGATGTCCATGTGAGTTTGTTTTTTTTTTAAATTTCAACCCCAAAAAACAAGATATTCACACACACACACACACACACACACACACACACACACACACACACACACACACACACACACACACACACACACACACACACACACACACACACACACACACACACACACACACACACACACACACACACACACACACACACACACACACACACACACACACACACACACACACACACACACACACACACACACACACACACACACACACACACACACACACACACACACACACACACACACACACACACACACACACACACAGACACACAGACACACAGACATTACATTACATTACGTCTATTTGTATATAGATCTTTCATTGTAATTTCAAATAATCTTGGTAATTATAATATGCGAATGTATACTACTTTTTTAATAATACCACCCAAATTTTATTTTTGAAGTTGAGCCGGATTTGTAGGATAAAATAAATAATCACCAAATTTTTTTTGGCAAGCAAACGGACACATCGCGAACTGACCTACTTAGTTACGGTTGACTTTTGCGGTTATATCAAGTCTACAACTAAATTCAAAAAACCTTCTACTGCCTAAAAGCGCAAAGCTATAGCAAGTTGTACTCCGGGTGTTCAATGACGATTTTTTTATTTATTCCATTTAAATCATCTCTAATTAAGTCTTAATTAAATCTAATTAATTTAATCTAGAAAGAAACCCTTTAATGAATATATTAAAGGCTTTTTTTTAGAATCAGAAACGCTGAAAAAATTTATTTTAAAAGAATATAAAAAATATTTAACGGATTTTCTCGAATTATACATTTTTGTTTTTGGTTTGGTCTATTTTCATTATTTAAATTGTTTAATAGCGTTACAAACGCCATTTACCGACGTTAAAATACGACACTAAGAGTTTAGTAGCTACTTAAACCACATCTAGAGGTGGTTTAAATTTTCTACTTAAATCAACCTACTTAAGTAGCTTACTTAAAATGGTGCAACCCGATTTTTTTTAAGTAGCCAGCCACAGCTACTTAAGTAGCCTTCATCTACTTAAGTAGTTATGGTGCAACCGGGCCAAAGACCATTAATCAACTGAACATGACTTATTGTTGTCTGCGCGCAAAGCCTTATTTAAAAATTTCTTAACGCACCAATCGATAAAACCAGACGGATAAGAGTTCTTACGTAAAAAAGACTTGAGTACATATAAATCACAATGAATGATGATGGATCCAGTTGAATCCGAAACGTCTTGTCCTTATGTACTCAATAAACGTTTTATCTTTATTTTTTACTAAAGATCAATTTGCATGTTCAACAGCTATGTAGGGTAACTGACTTAATTTCGGCCCCGCTTTAATTTAGGCCACCAATTTAGGGTGTTAGAAAATCGGTTTATTTTTAAAACACAAAAGAACTAGCACTAAAGTAACTGGATAAATGTTAAATAAAGTGTTTTTGCAAAGTTTTTTTATTTGTGTTATTCTGCATTATTAACATTTTCATACAAAAAGTGATTTTTTTGGATTTTTGCTTTTTGTTTAAACTGCATGAAATTTTGAAAACAGTAGAATTAAACTATGCATAGACTATGCTTAGTATAATATTAATTCTGTTATCTGATCATTAAAAAAAAAGAACGAAGCACTTTATAACTTTAAAATAACTTCTATTTAAAGCTCAAAATTGTAAATTTTCATGTTTTGATATTTTCTTTAAAATCACTTTGCAATGCGTTTAACTATCTGCGCATTTTAGGATTCCGTTAATTTTGGCCACCTTGAAATTTACGTAAAAGAACCTATTTAATTCGATTTGCACCATCATATGTACGGGTGGGGTTACATAACACATAATTTACCATGTTGTATTAAATTATGTACATACCGGAAGGAATTTCCTAAAAAATAATATTAAAACACAATAAAAAAGTTAGGTTATTTTCTTGGCGGAGGGATGCAGTCATATATTGAATATAGTAAAAATCAATGTCAATGAAGTTTCCACCAACCAAGTACCCAACCCACCAGTTACCACGATATAGAGTACCAACAAACTGTGAATTAAAACACAGTAAAAATGTCAGGTTATTTCCTTTGGCGGAGGGATGCATTCATAAGAATTACGTAGTAAACATCTGTGTGGGCTGGAGTAATCCAACTTTCAATGTAATAGGTTGATCTATCAAGAAACCGGTAGATGAATTTCTCAAAGATTTTTGAAATGCAGTAAAAAACTCAGATAGAAGCTAAAAAGGTTATTTTCTTGGCGGAAGAATACAGTCAGATAGGAAACATCAAAGATAGGCAAGGGTTGGTGTGGAAATATGCCACTCTTTAACTTTTTTAACGTCTTGTTTATTCTTAATGTTAGTAATTTTGGTTTATGTAGTCGTTGTTTTGTGTTTTAGGTTTTTGTTTTTGTTTTTTTAAAATCTAAAAGGTGGCCGAAATTAAGGCGGATTTTGTGTTTTTGTAATTTTTAGGTTAGAAATATAAAAAAACTTAATAGAGTGGAATAAAATTTTTACCAGGCTTTCTTTAAAATTGACTGGTTGTAACAAAAGCCATTTGATGTTGAAATATTTTTTCACACCAAAAAAATTCAACAAAAAACACGTGTTATTAAAATTTAGGTTTTTACATAATTATTTAAAGTCTTGCTAATAGCTATAAAAGTTTGCAAACCGGAAAAAATTAAGTTATATGTACCAAGAACAATACCTAAGAGTAAATAAACTTTTTAAAATATGTATCGTTCGTTTTAGCAATAGTTATAACCAGTTCTTTGTAGGTGGCCGAAGTTAATGGCACACGCCTTAACTTCGGCCACTATAAAAACAAAGTTTAAACCTCTAATAATTTTTAAAAGTAACAGAAATTTTTAAATTTTGCACAGGAATAACAAAAATAGCTGTCGTTTGATTTTTAGACCGAATCCTGGCTCAATTAGAAGTGCCAGGAAAAACTTACCCAAAAAAATAAAAAAGTGGCAGAAAATTAAGTCAGTTACCCTAAATATGGCGTCGTTACAAACAAAAAAAAACTGAGAAAATGAATAAATGTTGGCGAGTAATTATTAATAGACGCGGGAAATCGGCGAATGTTTGTTGGAACTTTATTTTCTATTAATAGGTAAACATTATGAGCCACTATTTTTTATTTTAAAGACGGATATTCTAAATAAATTGATTTCAATTTCCTAGTCGACGGTTTTTGATAAACCATCGCAGACTTGTTGTCATTCAAAAATACGGTTCAACTGACATTAATTTTACTGACAAACGCATAAATTCAATTTATTTAAATCCAGTACTTAATACCATTTGTCACGTAACAATAAATTCGGTAAAACAAGATTATTTTTGGTTTTTGTGGTGTTTTTTAAAAGCAATTCAATTTCTATTAATAATTTTCCCCTATTACTTTGAAAGCATATGTGCACAATTCGTCTGTCATGATTTCGTTTAGTTTTGGTTTGAATATCGTTTTTTTTTTGTTTTTAACCTTATTGTTAACCCTATTGGAATATTATTAAAATTAGTAACACTTTCTCAAAAATTGTTTGTATTGAACCTTGAAAATAAGTTGGCAGATTTTACCATCGCGCTTAAGGTTTTGCCACTAATTGACTCGCGTATAGGCACCTTGCACTGGAACTCGGTTTATACATGAAGTATGCAATACACATAGCGAGTCGCCATAATGAATAATTACCGTATCTCCTACTTATCTTTTGTAGTATGCAGATCAATCGATTGAAATTTCGCGCGCTTTCGAGGGTTGATCTGCATACTACAAAAGATAAGTAGGAGATACAGTAATTATCCATTATGGTGACTCGCTATGTGTATTGCATACTTCATGTATAAACCGAGTTCAAGTGCAAGGTGCCTATAAAAACAAATTATTTATTTCAAGACAAGTTAACTAATTATTTTTAGGACTTTCAAACTTAATAAGCTAGAACTTTTGCTGAGACATCAGTTTTTTTTCGTCTTGCATTTGCTAAACAGTGTATCCTATTTCACGGGTGCGAAAAATTGGCGCTTTAAAAAACTAATTTTTTACACAACGCCAAGAATCGCTAGATATCTTGTAAAATTTTAAATGGTAATGTTTAATTAAAATCGTTAACAAAAAAATTGACACCACATCCAGTAAAATGCATCTTTAAAAAATTTTGTGAATAAAAAAGTGTTATAAAAAAAGACTAACAAAATATTACTTACTAAAAGAAGCTGGCTGATTGATTCGGGGAGGGATGGCTGATCCTGGAGCTGTTTTTTTTTTTAATCCGACCGCTCGTTTTTGTATAAAAAATAAAAATTACTCAAATAGAAAACTTTTTCATGAAAACTTTCGAAAATAGTTTTTGTTAAATTCTTCAACAAAAACTATTTAGAGTCTCCTATTAAATAAAAAAAGAAAAGGTTGTTCATGACTTTGATCATGATAATTTTATGTGTTTTATCATGCTAACAAACTCACTTTAATGGTGTGTTCTTGAAGTATGTCAAGCTCTGGAGTGAAATGACCAGTGACGCTCGGTGTATTCGTCACGATTACGGGTGTCATTAGTACTAAAGCTAAAGCTAAAGCGCTTTAGTACTAAAGGGTTTTTTGGGCTTAGTACTAAAGCTAAGGCGCGGCTAAACTGAAATTAGCTGGCAAAAGCTCGGCAAAAGGTATGGACCCGGCAAAACGTTAGCTTTTGCCAGGATATTGAAAAATCACCCAAAAATGATTGGCCAAAAAAATGACCAAAAAACCAAAAAAAAGGTGTTCACCAATCAAAAACATGATTATTTAATGAGATTTCTATCCAGTGGAGTCGGAGTGAAGTGAAGAGGTATGATGGGGTACTTTAACCTCAAAATTTTGAACCTCCCTCCTAGACAAAAATTGAGTTCTCCTCAGAAAAGTTCTCTTTTTTTAATCTGGCTCCCTTCAGAATTTTAATCTGACACCTCTAAGATGTTTTTTGTTTTTGAAAATCCACAAGACAAACCCTGACCCTCTTTCAGATTTCAAAACTTTCCATACATCCTTCCCAAATTTAAGATGCAATTTACCGCCGGTAACCAACCACCTCAACCCCTTCCCTCACTCTTAGCTAGCAGTACGTAACTGAACGAAGTAGTACGCAAAAGACATTAAGGCTGGTTTATTCTTATGTAAAAACGTCCTTTGGACAAAGTCCAAAGGACAAATTCAGCGTATAAACGTATGTAAAAACGTCCATTGGACTTTGTTCAAAGGGTTTTTACATAATTATGAACCAGCCTTTAAACACACTATGTTTTTACTCTATTCAAAAAGTTAAACTTGTTCGG
>JASAMX010034213.1:0-15616 GCA_030248175.1 Microlaimidae sp. YZB2_3
TATTCAAGAGATTTATTCTAAAACCAGATTAAAAATACTACCACTCAGTTGAACTGCAGTGCAGTCGATTGTTGTAACAGTTATTTACAGCGCTGCATTAAATCAATCGTCAGCGGTTTTAATTCAAAACCGCAATATAAACATTAGTTTAAAATGAACGAAAGGTTTTGATTTACGTTTAAAAGGATTTAAATACTCTTAAACTGGCTGTTATGTATTTTATTTTAAAAAACTCGTAAAATTT
Organism: Microlaimidae sp. YZB2_3; assembly: GCA_030248175.1. NCBI lineage: Eukaryota > Metazoa > Nematoda > Chromadorea > Desmodorida > Microlaimidae > Microlaimidae sp. YZB2_3. Next base: position 245 of record JASAMX010034213.1, read on the forward strand.
TCATTTCATTTCACTTCTAGAAATTAAACAAACCCCTTACAAAAAATCTTTCTGTATGTAATTTACGTAAGGAGTATAAAAGCAATTAAGGCACAATGAACTTGGTAAAAATCGAAAAATAGAGTAAAAAACGTTGATTTTAATTTTGTGACCATAAACTTTTTATGAAAACTATTTTATTAAATTTTACAAAACCGGGTGCATCATTACACCAGGTTTACGCAAAAAACAGCTTATTTCGTCAACTAAAATTAGAAAGTTATCGCAATGTTTATACAATTTATAAAATACTATGTAAATGTTTGCATAATCTTCTATTGTGTTTTTGTTTTGTTTCACTATTGTAGTCATGCATATGTCGTAGCATAATTTTATACGTCGGCAATCTTTGTTTTCTTTTGTCAGCTTTACGTTATACACTCCTGCATAATTGCACATTTTAAAAGGCACGGGCATTGTGCATATAAGATGTAAATTAAAACAGAATTATGTATTATAATTGAATTGTACATAGCAATAGTCATAGCTTATTATTGTATGTTTGTGTATAAAATGAATATAATCACGTCGTGGAATATAGTGAACATTTTCTGTTTATATTATTATAAATTAATTACATGGGAGCATAGATGAGAATTAAGATAATTATCTTCAAAAGTTAAAAGCTATCGTTAAAAGCTTCGTCCATAATTTGAGCTTTTTCCGAAATTTTTTTGGAGATTATTTTTCTAATCAACGCGCGTGTTCCAATAAAATTTCCTAGTCATCAACACCGAAAACAAATCTGATTTTAATAGTGTGCTCCTCAAACGTCGAATTTAAGCTATATTCTAATTTCGTGGCATGGTTGTATTTTTTTCGCAAGATAATCTCGCAGTTTTTCTGCAGCTCGGTCTGAAAGCTTTCATGTGTATCATAAATCGCGAAATTCTATCGTTACTGTATATATAATAATAAAAACACTTATACATGTCCGTAAAACATTTTATTGTTATAATATTGGTTTAATAAATTTTTTATTTTTCTATGAATAACGTAATAAGAAATGTTAAATTTTCCTTCCAAAAATCAGTAACGTATTTAAAGGTGTTTGCGTGTTTGAATTAACATGTATAAGTGTTCTTCGTATTGTACAACGGTCCCTTGTTATACTTTAATTTTAGAAACTAATACTGGTCCATTTGTACTTTAACCATTTGTCTCCTGAACTATTTAAAAATACCTCAAGTTAAATGAGCATACAACCTTATATTCTGCTAGGAAAAAACTACGTTTAAAACTTTAATGCACCGTTATTTTAAAAATTAACTATGTTGGTTAGTTTAGGATATTCTCAGACTGACAAATGGTTGCATTCCCTATTTTTAGTGCTCATTGTTAGCTTGGTCGTGGCTTTATTTCTGCTGTTTATATTACCTATTCGTTTTTCTTTATTATTTTACACTGTTGCATTTTACCTATATGCTGTTTTTATTAATTTTGAAGTCCAGATACAACCGTTAAATTGTTTTATTATACAGTTTTGGTGTATTTTGACTTTGGATCTTTTTGATCTTGTGTGAACTTTGTGAGTTCAAACGGCGTAAATGCTTGTTGCCATAGTTAATACGTTTATAAATTCTGTTGGAAAAAAGACGTTGATGAGATAAATTAAAATTTATGTTTTTGAGTTCTTAGATTTTTCCAGTTAAATAAACGTAACTGATTATGGATTTATAAAAAGAATATATAAGTTTTTAAAAGTAGTAAATAAAAATTAAATTATTTACTGCATTCACTGTTTATATATTCTTACCATTTTAGAGGTGCATTTATTTAAGTCATATTTAATGAGTTTAGTGTTCCAATGTGTAGAAATGTTTTGTTTGCCGTTTAATAATGTCGTAGTCAAAAATAAAAAAAATTAAAAAAAACAACAACATTCTTACATTTACATCTAGCAATTTTTTAATTTTTCACTTTTATTATAATTTTTTTAGTCACATAATTTAAAAAAAAATTAATGAACACGGTAATAAATTGTTTTTAGTTCAAGTGTTTTAGAAAATGGAAACATATCATCTGCCTAAAACATATGTTCGATCAAAAAAAAAAACAACAAAAATATTTTGCCTCCTATAAATCTCTCCTGCAGATGAAATGATTAGTGAAATTATAATATTTCACACATACACGAAAGCTACACTGGGCATCTTGGCTATGCAGTTGCTTACCACTGAATAAAAAATCGGGTGTTGTAAACTAAAGGTCTATTCATACTTATGACAAAACGTCCTTTGGACAAAGTCCAAAGGACAAACCAAAACGTCCTTTGGACAAGCCAAAACGTCCTTTGGACTTTGTCCTTTGGCGAGTATAACGCTCTCGAATTTGTCCTTTGGACTTTGTCCAAGAACAAAATAAAGGGAAAGTCCAAGGCAGGTTGTCGTTGTCCTTTCGCTTTTCTTTTTTGCTGTCCTTTGGCTTTTCCCTTGGCTTTGTCGGCCGTGGCTTTTGTCCTTTGGACTTTGTCCAAAGGACGTTTTGTCATAAGTATGAATAGACCTTAATGATGTCTTCCGGACCGGAGCTCCGTTTTTTGGAAGATTCGGGGCAACCCACGGAGATCCGGAGTTTCGTCCTATTTTTGTAGTAATTTTATCAATAATTATATTAACTTTTTTTTAAACTTAGTAAAAACCATAAAAAAGTCTTCAAAATGCGTATATAGAATAACTTAGCACATATTTTGAGCTTAAATAAGCTTTATATCGCTCAGGGACGGAGCTTGGAAACTCCCTTTGCTTTAAATGGCCGGACCTCCGGAACATAATGTTGGAGGGCAGGAGCATCATTATTAAAAAAAACTTATGATATCGGAATTTATTTTTGTTATCAAGAAAATTTATTAAGCTGTAATTTAAATCGAAATATTTTAAACATATACAAGAGCTACAATATTACATGTACACTGGGTATCTTGGTAATGCAGTTGCTCACCACTGAATAAAAAATGGGTGTTGTACACAAACTCATAATATAATCTCGAAAACGCTTTTTTAAAATTTGCCATGAATACTAAAGGTCGGAAATCAAAACCATACGTGGTTCTTTTATTTGTTTTTTAGGCATAAAAAAGTATGTTGAAACCAATTAAAAGATTCAGCGCCACTTCTATCAACCTATTAAAATTCATTAAAATTAAATTAAATTTTTAAATAAAAAAATGTATATATCTAATATCTTCTTAATCTTCTCAGAGTGGCAATGCCAAAAATGCTTACAGAAACCAAAAAACGACGAAGATAAAATTACTCAAAATATAAGTTTTTTTTGTTTTTTGGACACTTTGGAAGAAGTAAGAGCCAGGTTTAAACAATTTTTTATAATTGTCTTGGAAAAAAAACTGTTTTTTTATTAATAGTTATTGACAAGTGAAATTTATTTAAATAACAAATTGAAATTAAAATGATAAACTATTTACATTTTATTTTTATAGTTATATGTAAACATTCGTGTTTTAATTTTAAGTTTAGAATTTGAGGAATGCTTTTAAAGTTTGAATATCGTGAATATTGGTTCATATTTCAAAATTTATAACACTGTTGTAACTAAAACCGTTGCTCAAAATATTTTCTTGCCTGCATGTTATTCAAAAAATAATAAGAAAATATTGGAAATAAGAGGAAAGGATAGGCTTTGATATTTTGTATTTTTTGGCTTTTTAACCCATAAGGAAAAGCTGCATCACTTAGAAAGCAGGTTTTTATTTGCTTTTTACTCGCCACCATTGCAAATCTTGTTGCCAACCTTACTCACTCTGCTAAATTTACCTGCCTTGAAATCAAAGCTGTAAACGGGCCAAAATTTCGTCTGTCCAGCCCGTAACAATTTTTAGAAATTCAGAACACAGACATTAAATATAAATTTCATAGTGAATACCACTTTTTATGTATAAAAATCGTTATATTCGTCATATTGATTATTTTGTGTCAAGATGCAGTTATGAGGACTAAAATTATTTTTGCCTAAATTATTATAACCTTCACAAATCTTGGCAAGTTAGGATGCGACATAAACAAAATTTCAGTTGTGCTGTTTATTCAAGTTTTGAACACGCAAAACAAAAACACTAGCAAGTAAATAAAAATAAATTTTTATCTTTAAAACGTAGTTTTTTCACAATAAAATTTGCTTAAAAATTCAAAAGTCAAAGATTATAAAAACGTCGAAAGCACTTTAAATACTAGTAAAAATTTTTCGTCTCGCAATATCAAAATGCCTGAAAATTTGACAATAATCGACGATTAAACTAAAAAAATAAAACAAATAAAACACAATTTTATCAGTAAATTACATTCAATCGCTTATTATCAGTTATCTATTTCATGAGTCTTCTTTCTAAAACGAAAACAATTTGTTAAAAGTGTTAAAACCATTGTAGTATACAGGAAACAAAATAAAAATAACCTGTACAAAAATGTTTTAAGTTACGATTTACTGAAAACACAGTTTGACCTTCCCTTTAAAATTTGTAATTGTGCAAGTTATATATAATATATATATATATATATATATATATATATATATATATATATATATATATATATATATATATATAATTTGTTTGATTAATTAAATATAAATAAATATATTAATATATATATAATATATAATAAATTATAAATAAATATATATAAATATATAATATATAATAATAAATATAAAAAAATAAATAAATAAAATAAATAAATATATATATAAATATATATATATATATATATATATATATATAATTTGTTTGATTAAATAAATAAATAATGAAAATCCTACAAAATACTCCGGAACATCGGCAGCTGAGGCGTGTCGGCAAATTTCAGGCCAGAAACTTCTAACGGCATTGGCGGGCAAAAATTCAGAAATAATATTTTCCGTCATGCGTATGAAATTTCTGTTAAATTTCCAAAACAGTAATCCCGCTTTATAACCTTTAAAAAACAATAGACTTGTATATTTTTATTTATTACAGACGTATATTTTTATTTGTTTACTATTTGTTTTTATTTATTACTTGATATTTTTATTTATTATATTTTTATTTATTACTGACTTTTATTTATTTTTATTTATTACTGATTATTATTGATTTATTATTATTATTTATTTTATTTATTGTTTTAAAATAAAAATGTTGAAATCTTTCGTTTAAAAAGCGTCCGTTCTATTATGTACGATATAAAATCACTGTTAAATTGATTATAACAACTATGGTTTTCGATCATCAAAAATGATACAAGAAAACAATATCAGTTTTACACTGATATACTGACAAAATTTGGTACCTTGTTTATAAGATTGGGTGCCCTTCTTTTGGCGGAAAAACTATGAACTCAGTTCCACTTTTTTCAACCGGTTTTCGGTAATTTACATCGCCCAAGAACGTTTTATGATTAATTTTTAAATAAATCTTATCTAAACTTTTTTTCGTAAAACACAAATACATAGTTCATGTAATTTTCTTATTCAAAAAATGCATCATTAGTGATATTCAGTTATAATTATTTTGCGCATGAACTTTATTAACAGTACCAAAAGAATGTACATAAATTTTCACCTTTAGTATGATGTTGCATATTTTTTTCACACATTGTATAATTATATATTTTTCGTTAAAAATATAAAACATAGTAATATACTTTAAAAAATATCAACTTACCATTTGTACAACTTAAGCTTAATCCTAACTTGCATGTGTACCCACATAGCAATTCCCTGAAAAAAAAGTAAAATTATGAGTTAATTTAGAATTTATAACAGTAGATAATATAAAATATGTAAGTAGAATCATGATTTAATTTAATTTATAGCAGCAGATAATACAAAAATGTAAAACATCTATCATATATATTCGATATTCGATAAGGTAATATTAGTGAAATGTTAGGCGATTTCCTCGTAAAATCTTTATTTTCTTGACGTTTCGAAAGCACAACGGGCACCTTCTTCAGAACCAATAGTTTTTTCCACTAAAGATCTTGGCCAACAAACAATAATATCTTAGTGCACATATTTATCTTTGAAACCGCGACGCCTTTGTTACATCTGTCGTAAAATCAATATAACAGATTAGAGAAACCTGCACTAGTACTGGTATTATAAAAATTCTTCTTTTATTAGTTTTTCTGATTCTTACTGCATCGATAAATTCCAAAAGACATTTTGCTTCTGACTAATTAGCGAAAAAATGACTACCGGGGACTGAAATGACGGTGACGAAAGGATCAAACGGTTTGCTCTGCTACTGTCTTAACGCCGATAACAAAATTCGAAATAGCTTTAAAACACTCTTTATAAAACTAATTTAAGCAAATAAAATAGACAAATGGCTTGAAATTTTTTTACATAACTTTAAAAAAATTGCTCAAAATTTGTCATGGTTACTAAAATCGAAAGTTAAATGTTTATTTCACTATGAGTGTATTTGTCTTTGAAAAATACAAAACAAAAAAGTTATGTAAATTATCAGAATTTAAAGTTCACTTACTGACAGCGGTTCTCTAGTATGGTGGAACCCAAAGATAGACTATAGGAAGGTACCAGTTCAACAGATAAATTAAAAGAATTTTGTTTTCCACACGTTGGTTCACCACAACCTTTATATTCTTCCATCGTTCTATAACAGCTTTGGTATTTTTCATAATCTACAAAATATTAAATCCGTTAAATCCAATCCGTTGGACACACCGTCTAGTAAATGTTGTTAAAAAAACTTTTTTTTAATAAAAAAAATTTAAATTCAAAAAACTATTTTTTAAATCCAGTTATATAGTTTATGGTGAGTTTTAATGGTTTGTTTCATGAAATTAAAAATAAAATTAAAACAAAATGAAAATGCTTTAGTTCATTTCAAAATTTTTTTAGTTTTTTCACTATTTCATCTTTTTTTAATTGTACTAGTATTGATTGCTTGATTTATTCGGTAGAAACTTACATAGAAACAATCGTTAGAAATTCATTAGGAAAAATTTTACTGTAAACCAAAAAACCTGACGTATTTACGTTTTTGTTTTTAAACTATTTATGTTTTTAAACTATTTATGACCAGCAAATTATTGTTGTTTGTACATATCAACAGGTCTAAATCAATCCTCATAAAATTAAAAACTAATTTGTGCGGCAAAGGTTTTTCTTTGATAATGAATAATAAGTCGATGAATGAAAGTTATAAACCGACAATTTATGTAACGTTTATTTTCATCTTTGTTATAAGAATGTTATATCAAACAATGTCTCGTGGATTAAATATTTATTCACGTTGGCTTAAAATTCGCGTTTGATATTTATTTTTTGCCCCCTAAAAAATTTTGGGGTCATTTTCAAAAAAAAATTAAGTTTCAAAGACAATCTTAAAAATTACGTCAGAATGATGTAAAATCTGTCTTGCTTATCTTAAATAAAAAACTGAGCAATCGCGAAAAGTATTTGTTGGAAAAGCAATCCGGTATTGTGAAAAAATATAAAATTGTTTTTTAAATTCAGAAAACCGAGCGCTTTCAAAACGTCGTAAAACAAATTAGACAAATAAATTTTGCTTAAATTTGTAAGGAAATATAGAAAGATAGACATTGCTATTTTAGCACTATACCAGCCTACTTTTTTTTATTTTTGTACTACTAAAAATATTTTTTCAGGATCAGGGTTTTGTATGAATAATTTGGCCAGCCGTAGTAAATTAAACTATTTTTTTATCATATATAAACTGATAGCCAAGACTACGCCGTGATTATAATCTTCACAAAAATCCCTTCTTACTTAAATAGGACTTTTCTTAAAAAAAACTTACCATTTTTGTGTTTGACACATACAAAATTCGAAATATCCAAAAACCTGAGGGCCGTGTTTCTTAGCCGTGCGTAATATTTTTGATATCTGGAGTTTATTTGGCAAGAATTTAAACATTCCCGAGCTTCTGCTGTGGCACTAAATACAAAAAAATATTTTTTATAAGTTTGTAAATAAATAATCAACGTTATATGTAACGATGGGTTTCGGATCTACTTTCGTGGATTAAAGTTAAGTGGCAGCAATATCTGCCTTTAAGATAGAGTAGTAAAATTTAATAAAAATGTTTTGACTTCAAGTATAAAAGTAACACCGAAGCAAATAAAACTTTTTCAGTTAAAAATAAAATTAAAATAAGTAATATTTTTACCTCTTCTCAAATATTACGCTCCGGAGCCAATCATTTTAAACGGAAGGAGCTCCAGAGCTCCGCTTTTTAAATTAACAATTTAAAACTTAACGAGCAAAAAGCGTGAAGTTAGGCGCGCTGCCACTTATTGATAGAGAAGCCTTTTTGTTTTTAAAACATATGCTATGTAGTAATAGTTTTAAATAGTAAATAATATGTATATAGACATGTGGCAGATAAACCTATACTTTTAAGGTGAGTCTGTAGTGCTTGTATGTAAACTTAGTAAGTGTATGTGATTTAGGTATAGGCTGTAGTAAATTGGGAAATTTTATGATAAAATTAAGCGCGTAACAGGCAAAACTTTTTCTCCAGAAATAAAAGTATTTCTTCAATGTAGCTTGAGTGAAAGTTTCAAATGCTTAAAACAAATAAAAACGAATAGCCTTAAAATTTACAAAACATAATGCATTATTAGAAGTAATATTTTTGCTTTGGGATTTTAATAAATTTGTTAAATTTGCAAAAAAATTGACATTTTGACTAAAACCAAACATATTTTTGTGGGTAAGAATTATTTTAAAAAAAACCATTGCCACCTGCAATAAGATGAAAACTTTTTGCTGTCCAAGAATTGCTGGCGAAATAGTTCATAGGTTTCTTCCGTGTCAGATCCAAATATTTCAGAGTCGAAAGAAGCTCCCAGTTTTTGTCCACAGGCATATACACAGTTATTAAGCTGTGGAACTTCTTCCAGTGGTTGCCTAGATATAAAACTAGCCTTAAAAAATGCTCTAAGAATAGAGCAGGAAAAAGGGCGATTTCTTCCTGGGCGTGAGTTTAGACAGAAAAGATGTGGACTAAAGGTAAACCCAACGCGGCTGCAACAGTTGTTCATCGGATTAAAAAATGCCCCCCATTAAGTAACCACTCAAATCACAAGAAGATGACGTCACTTTATCAAACAAATACTCTGTATTAAATTGAATTTAATTGGCTGATAAAGTGACGTCAAATTTTCTTGATTTAAATGGTTACTTAATAGGGGCATTTTTTAATTTAACGAACAACTGTTGCAGCCACGTTGGGTTTACCTTTAGTCTGAGATGGACATTATTTACACCATAAGAAATTTGTAATTGATTTGACCAGCTGCCGACTGAATAAAATTTCTACCATATAATATAATTTTTTATACGTTGAACTAATTACACAGCACTGTTGCATTTTTTAGTCTGATAAAATGACAATTGAAAAAAATCATACTCACAACAATCTTTAATAAGCGCGAGATCGCCACTTTTTGAATTAGAAGATTATATATGTATGTGTAAAAAACAACAATAAATATGAAAAATTGGCGATTTCGCGCTTGTCAAAGATTGCTGTGAGTATGTTTTTTTAATCGTCCTTTCATCAAAAAATTCAACAGTGCTGTTAGTTCACTGTATAAATAAATTATTATTATACGGTAGAAATTTTTATTCAGTGGGCAGCTGGCCAAATCAAATACAAATTTCTTATGGTGTAAATAATGTCCATCTCAGACTAATCCGCATTTTTTCTGTCTAAACTCACGCCCGGGAAGAAATCGCCCCTTTTTCCTGCTCTATTCTTAGAGCATTTTTCAAGGCTAGTCTACCATTTTTTTAAATCAAATTAAAAAAGTAAAGTAACTTATAAAGTATAGTACTAGCTGCTCAATGACAAATGTTTATAATCAATCTGTTGCCGAGATATAATGTTTTTGTTTTAATATTATCAGTAGAAAACCTATTTTTCGTTAACATTACGTGAAAACTTTGCCGACATTCTTCATTCTTTATTTATGATTGATAACATGAATTTTTAAATTTAATATAAAAAAGTTAGAGTCTTAGCTATGCAATAATATAAATTTCTTATTGCTCGATTATTAATACGAATTTAATATTACGTTGTCAACAATTTAAATTTTGAATTTGGACACTGAAAAAAGTGGCTCCTAAAAAATTATTGCGCGATTTTTTACCCTTTCAAAGAGCTCATGTTTATTTTTGATCAATCAGTCACAACGGAGGAATATCGGTTTTAAGATAAGGGTTTGAAAAAAAAAATCTATTAATCATAACGAGAACAGGGACATGTATTACACAATTTATCCAAGTTCTCTAATTGTTGTTGGCGCGGTGCCATGGGGCTTAATCGTCATGTGGCGCTCCCGTGCCACCGATAATTCAATTATATGTTTTTGAAATAAAAAGAAGAAGAAGATAAAAGTTTATTAAAAAAACTACGTACGTTTTGTAATAATAGTTTGAGCGGTGGTTTAAGGCTAAATCGTCGCATTAGCAAGGATTGCAATATTTTTTGAAACAAAATAATAATAATGAGAAGAAGAAAATGAAAATGAATTAGAAAACTTACCCACGTTCGTTAATTATAGTTGGCGCAGTGCCGTGGGGCTACATTGCTGTTTGGCTCTCCCGCACCACTAATGATTGCAATTATTTTTTTTGAGACAAAGAATCAGCAGAAGAAGAAGATGAACATGAATTACAAATTTTTTATCCACGTTCTCTGATTATACTTGGGGCGGTGCCGCGGGGTTAAACTGCCACATGAACGGTGAAGGAATATCGATTTTAAGATATGAGCCTTAGAATAATAGTAATAAAAATCAGTAGAAGAAGATGAACATTAGTTACAAATTTTCGATGCTAGATGATGAGTTACACCTACGTTATTGTTCTGAACGTTGGGAAAATTTCGTAACTCATGTTCATCTTCTTCTATGATTTTTTTCTTTTTCTAGGCTCAATCTAAAATCGAATTCCTCACCTCAGCAGACCCCGCGACAGCAAGAAATCAAAGAACGTGGATAAAATAAAATTTGTAATTCATGTTCATCTTCTTCTTCTGTTGATTCTTTATTTAAAAAAAATAATTGCAATCATTAGTAGTGCGGGAGCGTCACACAGCGATGTAGCCTCATGACACTGCGCCAACTGCAATTAAGGAGTGTGGGTAAGTTTTGTAATTCATGATCTTCTTCTTCTTCTCATTATTATTATTTCTATTTCAAAAATATAATTGCAATCCTTGCTGATGCGACGATTTAGCCCCACTCTACCGCTTCAACTATAATTGGAGAACTTACGTAATATTTTAAATTAATTTTCCATTTTTTCCTTCTTTCTATTTCAAAAAATATAATCGAATTATCGGTGGCACCGGAGCGCCACTCGACGATTAAGCCCCATGGCACCGCGCCAACTCTAATTAGAGAACTTGGATAAATTTTGTAATTCATGTCCATGTCCCTTTATGATTAATAGATTTTTTTTCAAACGCTTATATCTTAAAACCAATAATTCCCCGTTGTTACTGATTGATCAAAAATAAACATAAACTTTTTGGAAAGGGTAAAAAACCGCGCAATAATTTGTTTAGGAGCCATTTTTTTCAGTGTCCAAATTCAAAATTGAAATTGTTGACAATATAATAATAAATTCAAATTCATAATCGAGCACTATTAAAAATTTATATTATTGCATAGCTAAGACTCTAACTTTTTTATATTTAATTAAAAAACTTGATTTATCATCCATAAATAAAGAATGAACAGTGTTGGCAAAGTTTTTCACATAATGTTAACGAAAAATAGGTTTTCTATTGATAACATTAAAACTGTTAAAACATTATATCTCGGCAACGTATTGATTATAAACATTTGTCATTGCGCAGCTAATACTATACTTTATTAGGTTACTTCAATTCTTTAATTCGATTTAAAAAGTTGTAGACTAGCCTTCAAAATTCTCTAAGAATAGAGCAGGAAAAAGGGGCGATTTCTCCACGGGCGTGTGTTTAGACAGAAAAGATGTGGACTAGTCTGAGATGGACATTATTTACAGCATAAGAAATTTGTATTTGATAGGGCCAGCTGTCCACTGAATACAAATTTCTACCATATAATAATAATTTATTCATACGTTAAACTAATTTCACAGCACTGTTGCATTTTTTTAGTCTAATGAAATGCGATGTAAAAAATTATACTCACAACACTCTTTGACAAGCGCGAAATCGCCACTTTTTTAAATTTGTAGTTGTTTGTTACATATACAAATATAACCTTGTAATCGAAAAAGTGGCGATTTCGCGCTTGTCAAAGATTGCTGTGAGTATGATTTTTTCGATTTTCATTTCATCAGACTCAAAAGATGCAACAGTGCAGTGTAATTAGCTCAACGTATAAATAAATTATTATTATATAGTAGAAATTTTTATTCAGTGGGTAGCTGGCCAAATAAAATACAAATTTCTTATGCTGTAAATAATGTCCATCTTCACAACTAAGCGCTAATGTGCAACAGTTGTTCGTTAAATTAAAAAATGCTCCTTATCGTAATCATTTTACCAAATAAACATTGCACCACTTATTAGTCAATTAATTCAATCTGACAAAATAGAGTATTGTTTGATAAAGGATGTCATCTTCTTGCAATTTGAAGTGGTTACTAATGGGGGGCATTTTTTAATCCGATGACAACTGCTCCAGCCGCGTTGGGTTTACCTTTAGTCCACATCTTTTCTGTCTAGCGCGATGCCCAGGCAAAAAATAAACCGCCTTTTTTCGCTTATTTAGAGCATTTTTTAAGGCTAGTTTTATATCTAGGCAACCACTGAAGAAGTTCCACAGCTTAATAACTTGTGTATATGCCTGTGGACAAAAACTGGGAGCTTCTTTCGACTCTGAAATATTTTGGATCTTACACGGAAGAAACCTATGAACTATTTCGCCAGCAATTCTTGGACAGCAAAAAGTTTTCATCTTATTGCAGGTGGCAATGGTTTTTTTTTAAATAATTCTTACCCACAAAAATATGTTTGGTTTTAGTCAAAATGTCATTTCTTTCTGCAGATTTGGAACAAATTTATTAAAATCCCAAAGCAAAAATATTACTTCTGAATAATGCATTATGTTTTGTAAATTTTAAGGCTATTCGTTTTTATTTGTTTTAAGCATTTGAAACTTTCACTCAAGCTACATTTGAAGAAATACTTTTATTTCTGGAGAAAAAGTTTTGCCTGTTACGCGCTTAATTTTATCATAAAATTTCCCAATTTACTACAGCCTATACCTAAATCACATACACTTACTAAGTTTACATACAAGCACTACACGATCTCCTCACCTTAAAAGTATAGGTTTATTTGCCACATGTCTATATACATATTATTTACTATTTAAAACTATTACTACATAGCATATGTTTTAAAAACAAAAAGGCTTCTCTATCAATAAGTGGCAGCGCGCCTACCTTCACGCTTTTTGCTCGTTAAGTTTTAAATTGTTAATTTAAAAAGCGGAGCTCTGGAGCTCCTTCCGTTTAAAATGATTGGCTCCGGAGCGTAATATTTGAGAAGAGGTAAAAATATTACTTATTTTAATTTTATTTTTAACTGAAAAAGTTTTATTTGCTTCGGTGTTACTTTTATACTTGAAGTCAAAAAAGTATTTTTTTATTAAATTTAACCACTCATATTAAGGACAGATATTGCTGCCACTTAACTTTAATCCACGAAAGTAGATCCGAAACCCATCGTTACATATAACGTTGATTATTTATTTACAAACTTATAAAAAATATTTTTTTGTATTTAGTGCCACAGCAGAAGCTCGGGAATGTTTAAATTCTTGCCAAATAAACTCCAGATATCAAAAATATTACGCACGGCTAAGAAACACGGCCCTCAGGTTTTTGGATATTTCGAATTTTGTATGTGTCAAACACAAAAATGGTAAGTTTTTTTAAGAAAAGTCCTATTTAAGTAAGAAGGGATTTTTGTGAAGATTATAATCACGGCATAGTCTTGGCTATCAGTTTATATATGATAAAAAAATAGTTTAATTTACTACGGCTGGCCAAATTATTCATACAAAACCCTGATCCTGAAAAAATATTTTTAGTAGTACAAAAATAAAAAAAAGTAGGCTGGTATAGTGCTAAAATAGCAATGTCTATCTTTCTATATTTCCTTACAAATTTAAGCAAAATTTATTTGTCTAATTTGTTTATGACGTTTTGAAAAGCGCTCGGTTTTCTGTAATTTAAAAAACAATTTTATATTTTTTCACAATACCGGATTGCTTTTCCAACAAATACTTTTCGCGATTGCTCAGTTTTTTATTTAAGATAAGCAAGTACGATTTTTACATCATTCTGACGTAATTTTTAAGATTGTCTTTGAAACTTAATTTTTTTTTGAAAATGACTCCAAAATTTTTTAGGGGGCAAAAAATAAATATCAAACGCGAATTTTAAGCCAACGTGAATAAATATTTAATCCACGAGACATTGTTTGATATAACATTCTTATAACAAAGATGAAAATAAACGTTACATAAATTGTCGGTTTATAACTTTCATTCATCGACTTATTATTCATTATCAAATAAAAACCTTTGCCGCACAAATTAGTTTTTAATTTTATGAGGATTGATTTAGACCTGTTGATATGTACAAACAACAATAATTTGCTGGTCATAAATAGTTTAAAAACATAAATAGTTTAAAAACAAAAACTTAAATACTTCAGGGTTTTTGGTTTACAGTAAAATTTTTCCTAATGAATTTCTAACGATTGTTTCTATGTAAGTTTCTACCGAATAAATCAAGCAATCAATACTAGTACAATTAAAAAAAGATGAAAAAGTGAAAAAACAAAAAAAATTTTGAAATGAATTAAAGCATTTTCATTTTGTTTTAATTTTATTTTTAATTTCATGAAACAAACCATTAAAACTCACCATAAACTATATAACTGGATTTAAAAAATAGTTTTTTAAATTTAAATTTTTTTTATTAAAAAAAAAGTTTTTTTACCAACATTTACTAGACGGTGTGTCCTACGGATTGGATTTAACGGATTTAATATTTTGTAGATTATGAAAAATACCAAAGCTGTTATAGAACGATGGAAGAATATAAAGGTTGTGGTGAACCAACGTGTGGAAAACAAAATTCTTTTAATTTATCTGTTGAACTGGTACCCTCCTATAGTCTATCTTTGGGTTCCACCATACTAGAGAACCGCTGTCAGTAAGTGAACTTTAAATTCTGATAATTTACATAACTTTTTTGTTTTGTATTTTTCAAAGACAAATACACTCTAGCATGAGTAATAGACGTAACTGAACGAAGTACATCAACATA
>JASAMX010034216.1:0-27689 GCA_030248175.1 Microlaimidae sp. YZB2_3
CTTCCAAAATGATATCGCTTGTTTAAAGAACGGAAGTCCGGCAGCGATTTAGATCAGCGAAAGCTCCGGAATTCCGGAGCTTCCTCCGCTCTAAATGACTGGAGCTTCGGAGGATGATATTGGAGGGTAGAAACATCACTAATCTAAGCATAGGACCTTTTGTTTATGTTTTGTGTTTTAAATTACGATATATTTTTCAAGGCCAGGGGCCTATTTCAAAAAAATTGCCTGTAATTAATTTACATCTGTAAATTAATAAACGCATATTTTTCTTTTGTATTTTTAATAAAAAAGTATATTAATAAAATTGCGTTCAGAATCTAAGAAATTAGAAATTTATAAATTCCGTAAGTTTGAAAGTTATGTACGTATTTTTTAATTAATAGAATGAGAAAAAATTGAATGCGTTTATTAATTTACCTGTTTTTTTAATTATAAGCATTCAATTTTTTTTGTAAATGTCCATCTTTGTTTGTAAATGTCAATTTTTTCTTTGTAACTTTGAAAATCCTAGTGTTATACACACATTGGGCTGAATAAAAAAAAAACCGACCGTATTTTTACAAATAAATCAAATATTTGTAAAACTTTTATAAAACAGTGCCCAGTGTACCGTTTTTATAAAAAATTATATAAACCTCATTTAAAAAACTGCCGGTTAAACTGATGAAAGTTAAAATTCATTTTGAAGACATAATTTTTAACAAAGATTAAAAACTGTATTTTAATAATTATTTATCAACTTACTTAATTTGGAATCTAAATGCAAATTTTTTAGAGCTAAACTTGATTAATTTTTGTATATTTTGTGAAAAGGTGGAATTAAAAAAAATTCTGCGTTCTTATTTGTTTTTTAAAAAAAACGTCATTACAGCACAGTTTTATAAAAGTTTGGTCCCCTCATGTCTGCATTCTAATTTCAGCGTCAGCCAGATATAATTCAACCATAGGCTATTTAGATCTCATCAATGTTTATAAAAATTTTATTCAAATGTTCTTTTCTTAGTTTAATCATAAATTGCGGGTCGCTTTTGAACCAAAATTAGCAAATACCCATCGAAATTGTTATTTTCACGCAAATTTATCCATATTTAAAAAAACCAACCAAACGCATCAAAAAACAAAAAATGTTGTGTGTATTTAAGTTCAATTCAAGGAAGCGCTATTTCTTTACATAAATTTGTTAATTTATGAATTTCGCACGTAATATGCTGAAACTGCTTGTGTTTTGGCTGTCGCCTATCGCAAAATTGCGATAAAATTAGAACTTTGATCCAACCACTATCGCCTGTCGCCAGTCGCCTATCGCAAGTTACTATCGCCTATCGCAGCAGTGTGAACTGACAGGAGCCTATCGCCTATCGCCTGTCGCCTATCGCCTGTCGCCTATCGCAGCAGTGTGAACCGGGCTTTAATTCATCGTAACTATCGCAACATCGCACACTAAGGACCGGGAAAACGATGAAAATTTGCATATTGATAACGAGGAAAAACCGGCAACAAATATTGATCAAAACTGCACTAAAACCACGCGGAAAATACGCGGGACTTTGGAAAAGAGATATAAGGAAGAAAATACAAAAATTCGAAGTGCAATGAAGAAATTGCGCGTTTTGGTCTCAAAGGGATAAAATTTTACTGGTGTAAACGCAAATTTTAAATAAATGACTGTATGATTGATTAAATAGAAAATGTTTTATTTATTATGTATCAAATATATTTTTATATTAATGTAATAAGTTGTGTAGATATTGCAAGTCTTTTTATACATTGTGTAACATGTTACCAAGTTTACTAATTTTTGAATAAAATTAATACATTTTTTTAATAAAGAAACAAGCACTGTGTAACTAGTTTTTTTCCTTATACAATAACTAATCACTTCTAGCGCAAGGTTAAAATGTTACACAGAATAACAATAGCAGTTTAAAATCATTATAATGACGATTTGTTTAAATTATTGTTTTCTTCACCGGGACTCAATCTTGAAATCTTCAGCACACAAGTAGACATGCGTTATCCCATTGCGTCATTAATTCTATGGCATCTGGGCCAAAATCAATGGTAAAACGCGCCCGCATGTTTTTTTTGAAAACGATCATTATTTAACAAGGGGGGGAATGTGACTTGATAAAATGTACTATTTTCATAATGTTACAAAAAATTGCACAGAGACGGAAATTTTAAAGCAAGGTCGGATCTACGACACGACAGTCCCGAGGGGATACGACCTAACGGTCCCAAGGTACTACACGACGGTCCTGAGTACGTAATGCGTTTCCAATAACTGAAAACAATGTTACGTTTTCATTCAATAAAAAAATGTGCGCTTTTCATCCTGGTATTGCCATTAAGTTTTAATTTAGAGCTTCTAAATGTTGTTTTAAAAACAAACTTGTAATATTATTGTATTTTTTGAACACCAATGTTATGTTTTCATAAAGAAGTTTTAAAGTACATGTTATGATTTTAGGGACCCTTATAATGTCATGTAGTATGCGTGAACACGTCACGCATGTTTTGCTCTGTGAGAATGGTTGTTATAGGTGGAGCTAAAATTGGAGATCACTATGTTCATTGGAGATCAATTTTTTTCCAAGCGCTAAATGGTTAAAAGTGATTGTATAACGTCATAACTTTGTGAAGATATTTAACACTGAACAACTTTCGCTTAAATGGAGGGGCTTTAACAATCGTGCGGGCTTTCTTAATTTTGTTATAGAAACAAACATGTAATATAAATATATTTTGTAACAACAATTTATTTTGCACTAAAAATTGTATTTTGCAACATATCTTCGAAAACATTTTTAAATTTATAACGAAAGAAAATGCTGCTTTCCCTAAGGCTAAACGAAACCTTAAAATAAAACTAAAAATCATAGGAAAAATTAAATAAAAGTTTTTAAAAATGCCGAATTATTTTCTGTCCAAAGAAGATAGTTTTTCGAAAATATTTTGCAGGGGCCTGTTTCATAAAAACCTTTGTAAATTCTCATTTTACAAATCTCCGCCTATTGTGAAATACACGATAAAGGTTTTTTGACTTTTAATATAGGGGGAGCATCTCCGCACACTGGTGAGCGCCAATTAGTCGCAGCCACGTCATTTTATCTCCGCTGATTGATCAATATTCGCCGTGTCGTATATCCTCTATCATGTAATTTACAAAAAAATAGGCGGAGGTTTGTAAAATGAAAATTTACAAACGTCTTTATGAAATAAGCCCCAGATAGTATTTTTTTCCGAATCTTATGCAATGTATATACCCCGCCTTAACATTTAAAATTAGCAATTTTACTCGTATTATATTTCAGTGAACGATTGGGTAACCGTATAAATAAAATTTTATATTATTTTACAAAATATAAGTAAATTTATAGCTTTACATCAAAATAACTTATTCTGTTATATGTTAGCTCTTGTTAGTCTTGTTTTTGCATTGTAACATAATTACAGTAAATTACTCGTTAAATGCAAAACGTTTTAGCTTGTTTAAAGAGGATTAATCGAATTTCAAAATTTCTAATCGAAACAAAATTTGATTTTAAAGAGTACAAAAGATTGAATAAAAATGTATTCAAAATTATTTTTAAACTAAGATAGGAAAATTTTTAAATAATTTGACTAATTTATTTGATATAATTTAAAGGTAAACTCAACGTGGCTGCAACAGTTGTTGGTTGAATTAAAAAATGCCCCCATTAAGTAACCATTCAAATCACGAGAATCTGACGTCACTTTATCACCCAATTAGATTCGATTTAATACAGAGTATTTGTTTGATAAAGTGACGTCATCTTCTCGTGATTTGAGTGATTACTTAATAGGGGAAATTTTTTAATCTAACGAACAACTGTAGCAGCCACGTTGGGGTTACCTTTAGTTGTTTTGCACGCTTTTTAATGCTGTAAAAATATTGGTTTTCTCAATGTTGCAACAGTTGCATTGAAAAAGCATTCTTTCGGGACCGTCACGTCGTGGGACCGTCGTGTTGTGAAACCGTCGTGTCGTGGCACTGTCGTGTCCGAGACCGTCGTGTCGCCGGACGGTCGTTTTGTAGGACCGTCGTGTCTTGCTCCCACGGAAACCAATTTCCGCCTTTACGTTTTTTTAATATAACTGCGCAGCATTAGCAAGTGACATTTAATGAAAACAGCGTGTTTTTCGCATCTCACAAAAGTGAAAATGCATTCCAAGCCGTTGACTCTTGTAAAACCTTTGGTAGCAAAAGCGCGCAATTATACAAATCAATATGCGTCCAATCAACTACGCGCTTGCCAATTTTCGCTTAACTACTTTGTGGTGACTATGATGGGCATAGTGGTTTGCAACAGGTAGCGGAAACCCCTTTTAATCCGAGAGTCTCACAAATCTAATGTTTACCTAATGTTTAGGCCCCATGGAGCAAAACCCTTGTTTTTTAAGCCTAAGTAAAACATGAAAAGAAACCAAAACATTGCAAATTCCCTGTTTTGGTTGTGAGATTACACTCTTTAGTTGTGAGATTGGACAAAAGTTGTGAGGTAGGGATCGACCGGGGCCCCGGCCTCGGCTTGCCCCGGCATTTTTTTCTACCCCGGCCCCGGCCCCGGCAAACGGAGTTTTCTCTACTACGGCCCTGGCCCCGGCAATTTTGCTGTCAAATCAACCGGGGCAAACCGTGGTAAGGACCCCTAAGAATACAAATTTTAAGGCGCTTTTTACATTTTTTGACAGTAATAAATATATAAAATTTTATTTAAAAAGCTATTGTAATCGCTTTAATCAGGAGGATATTTATCATTTATATTTTAAGATTTTATTAAAACTCTATTTTAATAATAATAATCAAAGTTTATAATTCCTTATTTTAATCATGAGTTGTTATTCTAAAAATTTAAAGACTTTTTGAGCATTAAAAAACATTTGGAAATTTTATTCATAAAGTTAGGTTTCGACAATAAAAGTCCATTCATGAGACGTATATTAGAGTTATTATAATAATCATTGTTTATATCCAAAAATATATAGGCACCTAGCACTGGAACTCGGTTTTTTACATGAAGTGTGAAAATATACATAAGCGTCACCATAATTGATAATTACCGTATCCCCTACTTATTTTTTGTAGTATGCAGATCAACCGATCAAAAGCGCGCGAAATTTCAATCGGTTGATCTGCATACTACGAAAAATATATAGAAGATACGGTAATTATCCATTATGGTGACGCTTATGTATATTGCATACTTCATGTATAAACCGAGTTCCAGTGCAAGGTGCCTATAAGCCAAGAGAATTTTCGGCTATGTGTACAGTAAATTTTTTAAATAAATTTAAAAAGACATGATGTACATTTTACTTTTCGGCGCAGGCTAGCTTCTGTGCACTCAATAAAAATTTTCTCGCATAGCGACATTTCGTACACTAAACTCGTTTTTCTGACACGTTTACGAAATCGTCGCGTATCATAAATTAGAAGAAATTGGTAATAATTGCTATTAAATTATCTCATGTGTGAGTTTTTCGGAAAGTTTATTGTACAACTGGACATTTGTTTGCATTATATTATATTCTTACTTTTATATTTAGGTGTTATTGAAACTGTTTTAAAATTTACTAATACAAAAAAAATTTATTACAATAAAATACTCAAGTTGATTTCTTGTTTTTATTTTACCATTTTTAAATTTATTGCTGAAACTAAAATTTTTGGTAGGGTCTATTCGCACTAGATGCGCTCGATTTGGCAGGAAAGCCCTGCGGAGTCAGTCCACTTTTTTTAGCGAGTTAAATATTTTTATACAGCCCAAAAGACACCAAACTTAAATTTTTTAACAAGAACTTAGTATGAACTGTTTGTAATTAATTTGAAAAAAGTTTTCGAATAAAATTTGTGTAAAAATTAATTAAAACGTATCGAAAATTAACAATATTAAATACTGGATACAGTCTAAAAAGTGTACCACCCGGTCCAGAGTTTTCTTGCCAAAAGTTACGGACACCAGTTCGTATAAAGCCGGTCCAAAATTTTAGAATACCAGTAAGCTATTTAAATAGAAATTGCAGTAAAAATGATCTTTAAACTTTTTTTTAAAAAAATTGCCAATTTAGTTTAAGGTTTAGTTTAGTTTTTAGTTTTAAGTTTAGCCAATTTAGTTTTAAGTTTAGTTTAAATTGCCAATTTTTTAACACCATAAATTGGTGGCCGAAATTAAGGCCTGGCCGAAATTAAGTCAGATACCCTAATTTTTAAACAAAAAATTTGTTAAAAATTCAAATTTGTGCGACTTTAATACTGAAAACCCGCCATTTTTTTTTATTTTAAACGCGTACTGTTTTTTTTAAATTAATTTTTAACACAATTTTTAACATAGTATTAGTGTTTTGCAGCGCATATGGATACTTTTCCACTTTTGTGTGAAATGAAATACACAAAAAAAGGTATTGACAGCAAAAAAAAATTTTAGCGTAAGAAATCAGTGGTATATGCACAGAAAGTCGCGTGCGTTAGAAATGTTTCGTTTTTCTTGCACAATTTTATTCAAAATCTTAATGTATAATCGGAAATTTTCTTGGGCCATATGTTTTTGATAAATCTCGAGAATTTAAAAAAAGTAGTGCAAATTCACAAAAACTATTTCATATGCAAAAGCTCACGTGACATTGATTTTGTGATTTTTGAACAAAAAATAAGCTAGATGATTAAAATGACTAAAACTAACAACTTGAAACAATCTAGAAAGCGAACATGGTTGTTTGTACTCGCCATTTAATTATTTTACTTTTTACAATTTAAAATTTTTTATATTAAAAAAAACTGGTAATGAAGCTTTAAAAATGTTCTAACAATTTACAGTAATAAAAAGGTGCGTTTTAACCCCTACTGTATGTTTAAACCGAAAAATGTTGAATAGAACATGTAAGTGAAGTTCTAAAAAAATGTTTCTTCAAAATATTATTTTTGAAGACTAAAGTTGAATTCTATCTGGTGAAATTGTAAGGGTGGTCGAGTAACCACTCGTTTTCTGAGAAAATATCATGTTTAGAGGAACACGTGATGCAAATAAATAATTATTGGTTAAATTACTACTGAGACTTAATTTTTTAAATTTTTTTGGTTTACGCGTTATTGTTTAGATCTTTCTCGCGGAGAACGGTCCGCCCTTAATTTCAGCCTGAAAGACATTGGCAATAGCATTTTTTATATTTAGAGTTACATTTCTGCAATTATCAACATATTCGATTTATTGTAATATAAAAAAATTTCGCTATTGTCAAATAATTTTTTATATATGCATCCAATTTCATTTTTAGTTCCTTTAACACGTTTTGATTTTTTATGGAAAACATACTCCCCGTATAAAAATGCTTTAACTCCTGCTCTACTTGTAGAAAAATTCTTTTAAAGCGATAAAAATAGTTATAGGCAAATAAAATCTAGGTGACCGCGATATTTGCAGTATTAAATCGACTATTTAACCACAAAAACCTTCCAAAATTTTTCACTAAAGCGGATTAACAACAAAGACTAAAAACTGTATTTTAATAATTATTTATCAAATTACTTTAATGATCAGATAACAGAATTAATATTATACCAAGCTTAGTTTATGCATAGTTTAATTCTACTGTTTTCATCATCTCATTGTGTTTTTTTTTCTTTTTTTTTCTCTTTTTCTATTTTTTTTCTTTTTTTTTTCATCAACAACATCAAATCTTAATCTTAATCATCAAATCTTAAACTTAATTTGTAACTTAAATGCAAATTTTTTAAGGGCTAAAGTTGGTTAATTTTTTTATATTTTGTGAAAAGGTGGAATTAAAAAAAAATTCTGCGTTCTTATTTGTTTTTAAAAAAGTCATTACCGCACAATTTTAATTGGTCCCCTCATGTCTGCATTCTAATTTTCAGCGTCAGCTAATTCAACCATAATGGGGTCAAATAATATTGCTTTAAAATTAAATATATTTCTAATTAGAGATTGACCGGGGCAAGATTTTTGCTGATGCCGGGGCCGGGGTCGGAGCCGAGGTAGAGAAATTTTGATTTGCCGGGGCCGGGGCAGGGACCGGGGTAGAAAATTTTGCCCCGGCCTGGGCCGGGGTAGGCAAAAAATTTAGCAGCATTTGTAATTTTGGTCATTTTTTCAAATAAAATCAAAGTTTTCACCGTTAATTATTTGGTTTAGGTAATTAATAGTCACATTTTAGAATTTAAGCACTTTTTAAGTAAAAAACTTTTTTTTTATTACACAAAAGTTTTTTTCTAAGCAGAACAAAATTTTTATTTTTATTTTTCAAACCTAAATTATTATTTTATTTACATAATACGTACATTTTAACATAAAATTATTAGCAGTATATTCTTTTTAAAGCAATATTATACTTAATCTCAAACCATTTATGTTACTTTTAAAAAATGCTTTACAAATAGAGCAAACCATTTATGTTACTTTAAAAGAATGCTTTACAAATAAAGCAGGGGTGAAAGTACTTTTACACAGGGAGTATGTTTTGATCAGTAAAGCAAAGCGTAGTAAAGAAAGTAAAATCAAAACTGGGTACAATTAACAAAACTATTTCACGATAACGAAATCTTTTCATATTAAAATATTTTAAATTAAATGCGTTGGTACCTAATTGGCGAGATTTAACCGTAAAAGTTGTATACTAGTCTTGAATGTTATTTTGAATAAGCACTTTTATTCGAATTTTATTTACACACCACCATTCAACATTTTTTAGTTTTAACATATAAAAAGGTTAAAACGCCGCATTTATTTTAAAATATAAGAACATTTTTAAAATTTTACTGTTAATTTTTGTAAATTAAAAAAACATTCTTTTTAAGTTGTAAAAAATAAACTATTATATTGCGACTACATGAGACTACTTGATTTCTAGCTATTTCAAGTTGATTGTTTTCTTCATTTTAATCAAACTATTTAATTTTAGCAAAAAAATTATAAAATTAACGTCACGTAAATTTTTTCAATGTGATTGTTTTCTTGATTTTGCACTACTTTTTATAATTTTTCGAAATTTCTCATAAACATAATATAACCCAAGAAAATTTTTGGTTATACACTAGGTTTTTGAATAAAATTATGCAATAAAAAATGCAACATTTTAAACGCACGCGATTTTTTGTGCAAATACCACTGATTTCTTGCGCAGAGATTTTTTTGCAGTCAATACTTGTTTTTTCGTGCAGCGTGTTTTACTGCAAAAGTTGAAAAAAGTTTTAATATGCACTCCAAAACGCTAACACTGTTAAAAATTGGTGCATCTAAAAATAACAAAAATGGCGGATTTTTAGTATTAAACTCGCACCAGTGCGAGTTTCAAGCAAAATTTCATTTAAAAATTAGTTAGTATTATTCTTATTCAGCATTATGCGAAAACTTTTTTGAAATTAAATATAAACAGTCCATTATTAAATTTTTGTTTTTAAAAATAGCAAAACACTTTGGAACGGAGGTATGGAGCTCCAAAAATTGATGTTTTGCTCCGTTACACAATTACTTTTATTATAATTTTTAGGTCTTATATTTACTTTACTAAAATAAAATTTCGACCGTTACTTTTATTTTTACTTTACTTAAATTAATTTTTTTTTAAAATTATATTTACTTTTTCTGAAAATAATCAAACATCATTATTTTTTACAACAGTAGTGAATACTAAATAAAATAATAATTTAAGGTTTAAAAGAATCGAAATATTTAAATATTTTTTGTTCTGGTCCAAAAAAACTTTAAGTTTTTCTACTTACACAAGTGCTTAAATTCTAAAATGTGACTATCAATTACCTAAAACAAATAATTTACAGTAAAAAAATTAGAATTTTTGAAAAAAACGACCAATAGTAGAAATTCTGCTAAATTTTGTGCCTGCCACGGCGCCAGCCCCGGCCCCGGCCGGGGCAAAATTTTCTACCCCGGCCCCGGCCCCGGCAAATCAAAATTTCCCTACCTCGACCCCGGCCTCGATCCCGGCATCGGCAATAATTCTGCCCTGGTCGATCCCTAGGTACAATTAACAAAACTATTTACCAACTCTTCATATTAAAATATTTTAAATTAAATATGCTGATACCTAATTGGCGAAATTTAACCGTAAAAATTAAGAATACTAGTCTTGAATGTTATTTTGAAGAAGCATTTTTATTCGAATTTCATTTACATACATTTTTTTTTACATACATTCAACATTTTTTTTGTTTAAACATATAAAAAAGGTTAAAATGCACCTCTTTATTTTAAAATATAGAAGCATTTTGAAAGTTTTGATGTCACTTTTTGTAAATTAAAAAACACTCTTTTTTCAAGTTGTAAAAAGTAAAATGTTATATTGCGAGTACATGAGAGTGAGACTACTAGTTTTCTAGCTGTTTAAAGTTTATTGTTTTAATGATTTTAATCAAATTATTTAATTTTAGCCAAAAATATAAAATTAACGTCACCTAAACTTTTTTAATGTAATTATTTTCGTGATTTTGCACTACTTTTTTATAATTTTTCGATATTTATCAAAAACATAATATAACCCAAGAAAACTCTTGAGTCTACACTAGGTTTTTGAATAAAAATTATGCAAGAAAAAATGCAACATTTCAAACGCACGCGACTTTCTATGCAGATTTCTTGCGCAGAGATTTTTTTGCAGTCAATACTTGTTTTTTCGTGCAGCGCATTTAGTTGCAAAAGTGGAAGAAAAGTTGCTATATGCACTGCAAAATGCTAACACTGTTAAAAATTGGTGCACCCAAAAATAATAAATATGGCGGATTTTCAGTATTAAACTAGCACAAGTGCGAGTTATAAGCAAAATTTATTTAAAAATTAGTTAGTATTATTCTTATTCAGCATTATGCGAAAACTTTTTTTAAATTAAATATAAACAGTGCAAAAATAGCAGCTAAAGCTTATTCTAGAGCAGGACTTATCTTGCGTTGCTTTAATACAGACAATCCTTTTTTACTCTTACGTGCTTACAAAGTTTTTGTAAGACCCCTCTTAGAGTCAAATATTTCAGTGTTTAATCCATATATGATAAGCGATATCAAAAAATTGGAGAGAATCCAAAAGTTTTTTACTCGCAAAGTTTGTCAGCGGTGCAATGTTTCATAATATAGTGATTATGAATCACGTTTAAAAGCTTTATATCTTGATTCATTAGAATTGCGAAGGTTAAAATCTGATTTATGTATGGTCTATAATATAGTGTATGAAAATGTAGATTTAAAATTTGTAAATTTTTTTACTTTTGAAAATTCACCATATTTTACGCGTGGTCATATGTATAAATTAAAATTATCGGAGAAGTATAAGTTAGATTGTCGTAAATTTAGTTTCTCACAAAGATGTGTTAAAGTATGGAATACCTTGCCTAAATGTGTTGTTTATGCAAACTCGCTTAGAGTTTTTAAAATTTCGCTTGATACAGTGGATTTGTCAAGTTTTTGTCGTGTATTTAAGTAAATAGGAAGTAATTAAATTGTACTTAATGTACCTTTTTTGTAGTAATTTCTTACTGACAAAATAAACATTATTATTATTATAGCTCAAAATGACCGCCATTTAATTTTAAATAAAAATAACGTTTTAAATTTTAAAATTTTTTTCGGGAATTATTTCTAATTTTAGATTATTTAAGGGGCTGTCGCCCGATAATTTTATAAAGAGAAAAATGCACAAAAATATAAAACTTTTGTATCCTAAAAACATTTTGAGTTTTCAAGTAAATAATTCGGGTTATAATACAGTAATTTATTTAAAAACTTTGTCTATTATTGGGTCTACACAAGTAGTAATAATACCATCTTTTTGAAGACTCAAGATTTGGAAAAAATAGCGAGAAAATTTGTAAACTCATACTAATCAACAATAAGTAAATTATAAATCACCTAATAGAAGAGAATATTGTCATTCTTATACCTTGAATTTTTGTGTGTTTTTTGTAAAAAAACGGGCTTTTTACATTATTTATGAAAATGAAAATTGTTTAGTCTTTCAAAAAATTGGAATATTTTTTAAAAAATTTGAAAAAAAATAACAAACATCCGATATTCTGCTTAATCGATTTCCAAAAGCCTGTTTTTGGAATTTTGAACTTTTCTAAAAATTTGTATCATTTTTTACCTACTAATTTTTGAAAAACAAAAAAAAATTAATTGGAAAAAATAACAATTATTTGTTTAGCTTACAATAATTTTTATTTGTTCTAAAGTAACAATAATTGTCTCGGTTCAACAAATTACAACGTTAATTTTTTTTGAAAAAAATAGTTTTTTTAACATTTTTTGACACTTTGAAAGTTGTTAGATTTTTTAAAAATTGGCCTAATTTTAAAAATTTGCTAAAAAGTCAAAAACATCCGATAAATTGGAAACAAAATACAATTTACGGTTAAAAACCAATTATATTCCTTCACTAGAAAATTTAATGAAAGCCATTTCATTTTTAGACCATTTTCAAATTTTTCATAAATTTTTTAAGAAATTTTACTTTTTGGCCTAATTTTAAACAGATTTTTGAACTAACATTTTTTTAATTAAGACAAATTTGAGACTCTTATTTCAAAAAACACAGTTTTTTCACCTGGGGGCTATTTTTCTTAAAAATTGCTCGATTGTTTTTAAACGTAAACATGTAACAAATATAAACCCCAACTTTACTAATAGAAAGTATTCTTTACCTGATAAAAATGAAAAAAATGAAAAGATTTTTGTACAAAAAATTTTGTAGTCCAAAATTACCTTTTTTAAATGCTTATTTTACTTTGTTTATAACTTGCGAAATCCCTAATGAATTTAATGTTCACTACCAAACTCATTCATTTTTCTTTCAAACCATGTTTTTATTTTGTTTTATAACTGTTTTGAAACAAATATTGGGATCCTGCGCTTAAAACACCCAGTTTCGCGAGTTTTTTGAAATATGGACAAAATTCGGAAAATAATTTTTCGGCCAAAAGTCATTAAACAGCCCTCTAATTAAATTTCCTAATGAGTGAAGAAATAAAATTGTAATTTAAATGTAAAATTGTACTTTGTTTTAAAATTATCGGATGTTTGTTATTTTCTTTGCAAATTTTCAAAAATGGCCAATTTTTTTAAAGTCTAAAAAATTTTCATAGTGTCATAAATAATGTATAAAAAACCATTTTTTAACAAAAAAACGTACACAAACATTTATCGTATAAAATTGACAGTTTTCTCTTCTATCAGGTGATTTATACTTTAATTATTGTTGATTAGTATGAGCTTACAAATTTATTTGCTATTTTTTTTTAATCTTGAGTCGGTAATAAAGTAGCTCAAAATGTGGTATTAATACTACTTATGTAGACCCAATAACTGACAAAATTTTTAAATAAATTAAAGTAATATAACCCGAATTATTTACTTGAAAACTCAAAATGTTTTAAGGATACAAAAGTTTTATATTTTTTGTGCATTTTTCTCTTTAGAAAATTTTCGGGCGACAGCCCTTTAAATAACCTAAAATTAAAAAAAACTTTCAGAAAAAAATTTTAAAATTTAAAACGTTATTTTTATTTAAAATTAAATGGCGGTCATTTTGAGCTATTTCCCATAAAAATCCGATGAATATGCATACGTATGCATAACATATGCATACGTATGCATATAAACATATGCATACGTATGAATTTAGGTTGGATCCACACATACCCCGTATAATTTGTTCTTTATTTCTCATTCTTCTTTTCTTTATTAATTAATTTTCATGTATTCTTGGCATTGATTAATTTTTTTTTATTTTGCGTGAGGTGGTTTTGCGGCGCGAGAAAAGAAATTTAAAAAAATTCATTGCAATCATTTTCTGTCCCATATGCGGCAGGTTTATTTATTAACAATATGTATTTATTCTTTTTATTTTCATTGAAATTGATTTATAGGGGTAAATATAAGGGTTTTTTCAGAATACGACCCTTGGACTGACTCCGCAGGTTTGTGTTTATTTTATAAATATTATAGTGTAGATTTACAATAAACTTAAAAATTCCAAAATAAAGACTAGACATCAGCTTGAATTTTTTTAACGCAAAAAAATTTGAAAACAATTTTAAATATTCACCTAAAAATAAATGCAAGGATATATAATTCAAACAAATGTGTCCAGTTGTACAATAAACCGTTCTACTCACACATGATCGAATTTATATAATCAAATTTAATCATCATTTTCTGCTAATTTTTTGATTTTTTGAACAAAGCGATTTAGTAAAATAGTCTTAGAAAAAACTAGTTTTTGGTGTCCGAAATATCGCTGTGCGAGAAAATTTTTATTGATTGCACATAAAAGAGCTTGCGCGTGAAAAGTCACAAGTGCAACATTTCTTGCGCAATTTAGGTAAAAAAATTCCGTCTAGCCGAAAATTCTCTTGTTTATATATTTTTGATTTAAGCAATGGATATTAGAATAACTCCAATATATGTAAAATACGTCTTGCGATATAGAGGCAAATAAAACCTAGCTGACCTCGATGATTTGCAGTATTGAATCAACTATTTAACCTTTAAATCATTTAAAACTTTCAGTAAATAAAAACGGTTTTACAGCTGTATATTAAAAATCAAATACCATATTTAAACAATTATTTATCAAATCACACAATTCGGAACAAAAATACAATTTTTTAAAGGGTGAAAGTTGACTAATTTATGTATATTTGTTGAAAACCAGGAATTAAAAAAGTATGCGTTCCAATTCGTTTATTTAAATAAAATTCATAACCGCACAATTTTAATTGGTCCGTTTACGTTTCCTATACAAACTTACTAAAGGTCAGCCAGATAAAATTCAACCATAGATATCTACTGTCAAACTCTTATCTTGTAAATAAAATATGCAGTGCATATTGAAACCTTTCTTCCACTCTTCCACTTTTGCAAGAAAATACGCTGCACAAAAAAAACAATTATTGACTGCAAAAATATCTCTGCGGAAGAAATCAGTGGTATTTGCACAGAAAACCGCGTGCGTACTAAAGGTCAAACTTACTAAAGGTCAGCCAAATATAATTCAACCATAGATATCTACTGTCACACTTTTATCTTTTAAATAAAATCTACAAACGGCTTTTAATACTAAAGAAATTTTAAAATTTTTAAAATAATGATTCGTGATTACAATAAGGAATCTTAATAAAATAAAAAGGCTTTAGAAAATCCTATTATAGCAATTAAAAAAAGTGTGCGTTCCCATTCGTTTATTTAAAAAAAATTCATAACCGCACAATTTTAATTGGTCCGTTTACGTCTTATATACAAACTTACTAAAGGTCAGCCAGATATAATTACACCATAGATATCTACTGTCAAACTTTTATCTTGTAAATAAAATCTGCAGTGCATATTGAAACCTTTTTTCCATTTTTGCAAGAAAATACGCTGCACGAAAAAACAAGTATTGACTGCAAAAAAATCTCTGCGCAAGAAATCAGTGGTATTTGCACAGAAAATCGCGTGCGTACTAAAAGTCGAACTTACTAAAGGTCAGCCAGATATAATTTAGCTATAGATATCTACTGTCAAACTCTTATCTTGTAAATAAAATCTACAAACGGCTTTTAATACTAAAGAAATCTTAAAATTTTTAAAATAAGGATTCGTGATTACAATAAGGAATTTTAATAAAATAAAAAGGCTTTAGAAAATCCTATTATAGCAATTAAAAAAAGTGTGCGTTCCAATTCGTTTATTTAAAACAAAATTCATAACCGCACACTTTTACTTGGTCCGTTTACGTCTCCTATACAAGCTTACTAAAAGTCAGCCAGATATAATTCAACCATAGATATCTACTGTCAAACTCTTATCTTGTAAATAAAATCTGCAGTGCATATTGAAGATTTTCTTCCACTTTTGCAAGAAAACACGCTGCACGAAAAAACAAGTATTGACTGCAAAAAAATCTCTGCGCAAGAAATCAGTGGTATTTGCACAAAAAATCGCGTGCGTACTAAAAGTCAAACTTACTAAAGGTCAGCCAGATATGATTCAACCATAGATATCTACTGTCAAACTCTTATCTTGTAAATAAAATCTACAAACGGCTTTTAATACTAAAGAAATCTTAAAATTTTTAGAATACGGATTCGTGATTACAATAAGGAATCTTAATAAAATAAAAAGGCTTTAGAAAATCCTATTATAGCATAATAAACAATATATCCTAATATTAAAACAATTAAATTAGCTCTGTCGATAAAATCTTGTATAATATTTCACTGTCCAAAATGTTTATAAGCGCTTTAAAATTGGCATTTTAGGGGTTATTACCCCGGTTTGCCCCGGCTCATTTGACAGCTAAATTGCCGGAGCCGGGGCCGGGGCCGGGGTAGAGAGAATTGCGTTTGCCGTGGCTGGGCCCGGGGCTGGGGTGGAACAAAAGTGCCGGGGCAAGCCGGGGCCGGGGCCCCGGTCGATTCCTATTTCTAATAGTTACGTAAAGTGTATATTACTGTCATAAAAAGTTACATTTACTTTTACTTAAACAAATAATAGTAACGAATTTTTTATTACTTTTATTTTTACTCAACTTTTAACCATTTTAGAATTTTTTTCGTTCAAAATCCGCTGCAAATCTACAAAAGGTATATTGCTTCAGTGCTGCATTGTGTTAAACTCTGCGGCTTCGACGATCGCTGAAGAAGTTTAACATTGAGCAGCAGTGGTGTGCAATCGCTTCGGCGGATTTATATCAAA
Organism: Microlaimidae sp. YZB2_3; assembly: GCA_030248175.1. Lineage (NCBI taxonomy): Eukaryota > Metazoa > Nematoda > Chromadorea > Desmodorida > Microlaimidae > Microlaimidae sp. YZB2_3. Next base: position 16,721 of record JASAMX010034216.1, read on the forward strand.
TTGATTTGATATCATGAATATCAAAAGGTTAAATTTCACTTACTTTTACTTTTACTCCTACTCGGATTTTTTCCTACAAATAGTTAAATTAATTTCAATAAAGTTTAAGTAATTTCAATAAGTAGACTTTCTATGGCCTTGTTGTAAAATGAGTCTCAGAGCAAAATTTTTTTAAGCCGCTAACACGCTAAACACCACTTACTTAGACTAGAAAAACCTTATTAAAACAAAAATTTATGCATAAAAATAGCGAAACCTTTTGGAACAGAGCTCTGGAGCTCCGAAAATTGACCTTTTGCTCCGTTGCAAAATTGTTTTTTTTTATTCTTTTACTTTTACTTAAAAAATAAGTTTTGCTTTTACTTTACTTTAACAAAATTTCGACCGTAACTTTTATTTTTAGTTTACTTAAACTAAACACAAATTACTTTTACTCTTACTTTACTTAAATTAAATTTTTTTAAAATTACTTTTATTTTTACTGAAAAAGATCAAAAATCATTACTTTTTACAACAGTAGTGTATACTAAACAAAATAATATTCCAAGGTTTAAAAGAATCGAAATATTAAAATAATTTATTTCTGCTTTAAAAAACGTTGTATATTAAAAAAATAAGTTTTTCTGGTTACACAAGTGCTTACATTCTAAAATGTGACTATTAATTACCTAAAACAAATAATTTACAGCAAAAAATTAGAATTTTTGAAAAAAAAATGACCAAAATTACAAACTCTGCTAAATTTTTAACCTGCCCCGGCCCCGGTCCCGGCAAATCAAAATTTCATTACCCCGGTCCCTGCCCCGGCCCCGGCATCAGCAATATATCTGCCCCGGTTGATCCCTATGTGAGAGTATACAGTTTTGAGAATTGACGTTGTGAGTTTGGTTTTTATCGTTTAAATTGATATAAATTTTGACTGCGAGCCGCTTTAAATTGTTAAAATCGACTTTTACTCTAAAGAGTATGATTACACTAGTAATGTTTCTACCCTCCAAAGTTATGCTAACGTAGTACTGTTGATATAAAGAGCCCCGCCCTAAGATCCGCCCCTTAAATAAGCAATTTTAAGCTTATTTAAACTTAAAATATGTTTTAAATTATTTTTCTTGCATTTCAGGACTATTTATTGCATTTTAAACATTGTGAACTGAATTTAATTTTCAAAAATGTTTTGATAAAATAATTTATATTTTAAAAAATATTTTTGTAATTATTCATTAAACCAGTGACAACATAGGGGCTGAGCTCCGGAGTTACGGGGGTTTACTTCGGAGTTTTGAAAAAGGGAACTCCACTCCGGAGCTATTTGAAGTACGGAAAAACATCTTATGAATATACACTTTTTCACTTCGTTCTCCGTTTTTTTGTTTTACTAAATTAGCAAAATTGCCAAAAACCATTTTCGGTCCGGAAAGCGCGTGCGTCGAAATCGTAACTTTTTTCGCCCACTCTAACGTCGTCTTACTACAACAAAAAGAGTCAGAATTAGTATAAAATCAGCGTGACTCTGAATGGTTATAGGTTTATAGTTTCCGTGAGTTAAAAGATATAAATAGAGCCACAATTACGGGTATTTTAGGACTAATCCGACTCAAAGTGTCATGATAATAACGACAACGTGGAATCCCGTCACCATCGCGCCGTACTTCGTTTTAAAACGTTCCGCTCATCTTTACACGCTCTTTTTTTTAATTTTCCCCTATACAGAAAAGACGCCTTAAAAAAAACAACGAAACGCGCGTTATAAAATGTAATATGTACAATCTTAATATAGTTATTCGCCCACGTGAATCGCACATTCACGCGCTAGGAAAAGATTTTCCAAGTCGTCATTATAATTGCGAGGTCCGGCGATTACAGTGGGAAATAATTCCGGTATTCTCCGGGAATTTATTAATCAACATGCGTAATTGAACCGGTATTATAACTTCTCTGGGCAAAAAAATAAAAATCACACTCCAAATCGTGGAAACTGCCGTCCGAAGGCAAACTGGAAAGTACACCTACACCGTCCACCGACACCGACCTTTGCTGCAAATTATTATTTTCAAGCCTAAGCAAAACCTAAAAATTCAAATAAAAATACGGTAAAATTTGGTCGGTGTCGGTGGACGGTCTCGGTGTACTTTTCAGTTTGCCCGTCCGATCATGCGCCCGTCGTTGTTTTTCGTTGTTCTTTTGGGTTGGATACAGGACCGTTTTGTTAATGCAGTGCTGAGGCAAGTTTATGCGTATTTCGTTAATTTTTCATTCATTTGGCAAAAAAAGGGATGATGAATTGAACTACTTGGGTTTAAGGAAGAATTTATTTATATTTATAAATTTTCAAAGGCTCCAATTTCAATGTCCCCATTAGAACTGTTTCCTGAAACTAGTGATGTTCCTACCCTTTATTATTATGTTCCGGAGCTCCGGCTATTTAAAGCGGAAAAAACTTTGGAGCTCCGAAGCTCCGTCTTTTAAATGAGCAATTTTAAGCTTATATAAACTTGAAATACATTTAAAGTTACTCTATTTGCAATTCTAACACTATTTTTATTGTTTCAAATAAGTTTTGAAAAAATTAAGTTTAAAAAAAATTTTGACAAAATAATTATTAGTATTAGGTTTTTAATTATCGATTAATTTAGTACAAAATCGGCCCGGAGCTCCGGACATCCGGAGCTTCGGGGCTTCGGAGGTTGATTCGGAGCTCCTAAAAGCGGAGGTCTGCTCCGGAGCTCCGGAGCTCCGAAGCTCCTAAAAGCGAAGGTCCGCTCCGAAACTCCGGAGCTCGGATCTTCGGGTAACATTACTACCTAAAATGAAGATCCGAAGTTCTGTACTAATTTCGTGTAAAAAATCAAAAGTAATGTCATATATTTTTTTAAAATTGTTTGTAAATTTTTGTCTCTCAATACTTCGGAAAAAACAATAGTGTTTTTATCGCTTAATAAAGCTTAACACTTTTAAGGTGAAGGATTTTAAGCTTAAATAAGCTTAAAATCGCTTGCTTGAAGGGCGGAGATCCGGATCATGTAAGCATGACATATTTGAGGGTATAGAACCAGGACCATATCACTACGACTCAAAAAACCCGTAATGAAAATACATGATAAATAGTTATTTTTCGTTAGAAGAATTCAAAGATAATACTCTTCATAATATTGGATGTTTTTATTATGTGTAATGCAGATTAAAACTATAATTTGTGAGAAAACATTTACATAATAGAAAAAATTGATGTGAATATCTCGCAAAAACCCGTCGATTTAGTACAAATTTATTTTTGATACTTAAATAATAGATATGTCTACTGAAAAAATCGGATGCAATTATCTCGCACCGTAAAGGGCTGATTGTGTACAAAATTTGTATGGGATAACGACAAAAAAAATTGATTATGCCTATTGGAAAAATTGGTGCAAATATTTCACGAACCAAATGATTCAATTTAATTAAATGTTTTGTGGTTGAATATACATATTATGACTGACCTCGCAAAATTGAAAAAAGGGAACTATTAAATATGTGCGCATAGGACGTTTAATTAAAAAAAATTTGAAACCATATTTTTTATAAATTTCGCCATAATTTGAAATAAACAAATATTACTTTATTCGGTAAAAACACAATTTTATGATATCAAAATTTAATTAATTAATATTTTTATTCGAAATTCATTTTCAGTTCCAGCTCCCTGTGTACATACAACTGCGTGTTGGAAAGCTCGAACAGCGTTAGGGAGGTTTTTCTGACCGAAGATTTCGAACACGACGACTATTCCGCCGACTATGTCCCATACTCTCTCAAAGCCGCCAACAAAGCCTGCAGGTATGCAAGAGGATTTTTATTCCTTCAAAGATTCCAACTAAGCCTGCAGGTATGCAAGAGGATTTTTATTCCTTCAAAGATTCCAACTAAGCCTGCAGGTATGCAAGAGGATTTTTATTCCTTCAAAGATTCCAACAAAGCCTGCAGGTATGCAAGAGGATTTTTATTCCTTCAAAGATTCCAACTAAGCCTGCAGGTATGCAAGAGGATTTTTATTCCTTCAAAGATTCCAACTAAGCCTGCAGGTATGCAAGAGGATTTTTATTCCTTCAAAGATTCCAACTAAGCCTGCAGGTATGCAAGAGGATAAACCCACCAACCAACCAACCCTTTTATTCCTTCAAAGATTCCAACTAAGCCTGCAGGTATGCAAGAGGATTTTTATTCCTTCAAAGATTCAAACTAACCCTGCAGGGATCGAAGAGGATTTTTATTCCTTCAAAGATTCCAACTAAGCCTGCAGGTATGCAAGAGGATTTTTATTCCTTCAAAGATTCCAACTAAGCCTGCAGGTATGCAAGAGGATTTTTATTCCTTCAAAGATTCCAACTAAGCCTGCAGGTATGCAAGAGGATTTTTATTCCTTCAAAGATTCCAACAAAGCCTGCAGGTATGCAAGAGGATTTTTATTCCTTCAAAGATTCCAACTAAGCCTGCAGGTATGCAAGAGGATTTTTATTCCTTCAAAGATTCCAACTAAGCCTGCAGGTATGCAAGAGGATTTTTATTCCTTCAAAGATTCCAACTAAGCCTGCAGGTATGCAAGAGGATTTTTATCTTCCTACATAGATTCCAACTAAGCCTGCAGGTATGCAAGAGGATTTTTATTCCTTCAAAGATTCCAACTAAGCCTGCAGGTATGCAAGAGGATTTTTATTCCTTCAAAGATTCCAACTAAGCCTGCATTCAGAGGTTTTTATTCCTTCACCAACGTATGCAAGAGGATTTTTATTCCTTCAAAGATTCCAACTAAGCCTGCAGGTATGCAAGAGGATTTTTATTCCTTCAAAGATTCCAACTAAGCCTGCAGGTATGCAAGAGGATTTTTATTCCTTCAAAGATTCCAACTAAGCCTGCAGGTATGCAAGAGGATTTTTATTCCTTCAAAGATTCCAACTAAGCCTGCAGGTATGCAAGAGGATTTTTATTCCTTCAAAGATTCCAACTAAGCCTGCAGGTATGCAAGAGGATTTTTATTCCTTCAAAGATTCCAACTAAGCCTGCAGGTATGCAAGAGGATTTTTATTCCTTCAAAGATTCCAACTAAGCCTGCAGGTATGCAAGAGGATTTTTATTCCTTCAAAGATTCCAACTAAGCCTGCAGGTATGCAAGAGGATTTTTATTCCTTCAAAGATTCCAACTAAGCCTGCAGGTATGCAAGAGGATTTTTATTCCTTCAAAGATTCCAACTAAGCCTGCAGGTATGCAAGAGGATTTTTATTCCTTCAAAGATTCCAACTAAGCCTGCAGGTATGCAAGAGGATTTTTATTCCTTCAAAGATTCCAACTAAGCCTGCAGGTATGCAAGAGGATTTTTATTCCTTCAAAGATTCCAACTAAGCCTGCAGGTATGCAAGAGGATTTTTATTCCTTCAAAGATTCCAACTAAGCCTGCAGGTATGCAAGAGGATTTTTATTCCTTCAAAGATTCCAACTAAGCCTGCAGGTATGCAAGAGGATTTTTATTCATTCAAAGATTCCAACTTATTTTAAAAGCCTGCAGGTATGCAAGAGGATTTTTATTCCTTCAAAGATTCCAACTAAGCCTGCAGGTATGCAAGAGGATTTTTATTCCTACCCTCAAAGATTCCAACTAAGCCTTCAGGTATTCAATAGGATTTTTATTCCTTCAAAGATTCCAACTAAGCCTGCAGGTATGCAAGAGGATTTTTATTCCTTCAAAGATTCCAACTAAGCCTGCAGGTATGCAAGAGGATTTTTATTCCTTCAAAGATTCCAACTAAGCCTGCAGGTATGCAAGAGGATTTTTATTCCTTCAAAGATTCCAACTAAGCCTGCAGGTATGCAAGAGGATTTTTATTCCTTCAAAGATTCCAACTAGCCTGCAGTATGCAAGAGGATTTTTTTCCTTCTACATTTAACTAAGCCTGCAGGTATGCAAGAGGATTTTTATCCTTCAAGTTATTCCTAAGACTAAGCCTGCAGGTACGTATTTTTAACAAATATTTTAACCGAAGAAATTCGATCCGAGGTAACTTGGTTCCGAGGGAAGAGCCGTACGTTTAAATTGTCCAAAACCTAAACTTGAATCCATTTTAAATTTAGGGTTTTAAGTGCTTATTTTTGCTGCTTCAACTTCTAAATTAATGATTTAAAGATAAAAGCGCCACATTTTTTATGACAGAAAACATAATTTTCTTGCGGCACATACTTTAGTGAAAAAAGTCGATTTACTTGTAAGACAGCAGTAAAAAAAGAGCCAAGATAAAACGCAGGATTTTAAAACTGGCTACAGAAGAGTTAAAAAAGAAATTTAAAAGCCTAACACGAGTCACAAAAAACTTTATGAGCTAAAAAATCTGCTAAAATGCTTGTAAAAAAACTGTAAAAGACAAAAAACATAAACTAAAAGTGTATTTAAAACGATCATAAAAGTACGTCTAAATCAAAAAACAACATAAAACTTTCTTAAAAATTTCATTTTTAACAAATATTGGAAATAAAGACAAATTTTCTACACCACTAGATTAAAAAACTTGTCTCTTTTTTAATTAAAGTCAAACTCTATGAATCTGTTATATTCTGCGAAAATATTTTTTGTTTTGGACCGTGCTTTTTAAATTATCATGTTGGAAATAAAAAAATTGTCTGGGAAAGGATTTTTTTGAAAACACAACCACATCATGGTCGCACAATACGCGCAAACAAAGCCCAAATGATATTAATGTCGTCCTACTTCACACTTCCTACTGAATATCATACTCCGGAGCTCCAAATATTTAGCCATTTAGAGTTCCTCCTTAAGGTAGAACACCACAGTCAGATTTTGACGGCAGATCCTTACTAATTAATTTTTACTAACGTAATTAGACCTGCTGATTCAATTTTTGACATTCATTTTTCTGTAAAAATCACAATTTCCACAATCATAAAATAACATCAATAAAATACATGTCAAAAATACAAAACATCAATAAAAATTATTACCAAAAATATTCTATTTTTTCATTTTCAATTCATCGTATCTTGAATAATAAAACACTTTTTTAATTAAAAAGCTAAAAATTAAAAAAAAATTTTTTCGACGTTAAAAAATGGCCCAGCGAAGACGCGATCCCAAGAATCGAGGATGCAGGCCCGACGTACTAACCACTGGGTCAGCTGAGATTTCTCACTTAAAAGCCACTTTTAAAGAAACGGTTCAAAATGTAGTTTCTCGGCGTCAATTTAAAAAAATTAAACGAAAATTAAAAAATTTGATTCTCTCATATTTTAATGAAAGTTTGGAAATAGTTAGACACAAGTCTAATGAATACTTTGAATTGTATTTGATTAAAAAAACTCATTCAGGATTTTTTAAATTTAATTTTTCTTTTAAAAACATCGATTTTTTTAATTTTATTCAAATTTTGAATTACGTTTTTTACTCCAAACCACATCTAAAGGTTTCCTCCTATTTGTCCTTAACTTTCTATTAAATTACGGAAAAAACTGAGTGAATTAAATTTTTTAAATGGCCAAAAACTGTTTTTTGAGCTTTAGATTCATTGGAATATATCTCAAATTAGAACAACTGGTAAACAATGAAATTATTACCGTTAGATCGATCGCACTGTACTTTTGTCGGACAAAAATTAATATTTAAGTTGATATCTAACTTTTAGTAAAATTCGTCATAACTGTGGTGTTCTCCCTTAAGGTAGAACTTCACAGTTTTTTTTGACGACAGATCTTTTTAAATTACATTTTACTATACGTAGTTTGACCTGCTGATTCAATTTTTGACATTCTATTTTCTGTAAAAAAATGTTATCGTACACAATCATCAAATAACATCAATAAAATACATGTCAAAAGTACAAAACATGAATAAAGTTTATTACCAAACATATTCTATTTTTCCATTTTCTATTTAGCGTATCTTAAATAATAAAACATTTTTTTAAATTAAAAAGCTAAAAACTAAAAAAAAAATTTTTTTTCGGCGTTAAAAATAAGGTCGAGCGACTACTCGAACCCATGGATCCGACGATCCGAGCGTGACGTACTAACAACTGCGCTACGGTGTCCTCTGGGATTTTCAATCAAAAGGAGCTTTTAAAGGAATGGTTCAAAATGTAGTTTCTCGGCGTCAATTAAGAGAAAATTAAACGAAAATTAAAAAAAATTGATAGGTTATTTTTAAACGAAAGTTTGGAAATAGTTAGATATAGGCTTTTACCATTTTTTTTATTATAAACGAATAAAAAAGCACTTCAGGATTTTTTTTACTATATATTTTTGTAAAAAAAAGTCTTTTTTGCAATTTAAAAAAAATCCTGAGATCATTTTGAACCCAAACCACCTCTGAAAGTTGCCCCCTACATTACCCTATTTTATTATAAAATTTCGCCCAAAAATAACCAATCAATTTTTTTTAAAAGGCCTTATTGTGGTTTTCAGAGGTGGAATCCATGGACATCTGTTGCGAACTAGACAAACTTTTCGGTGATGTTTTTATAACCACTGGATAGCACAGATTCTTAACTTTTTATAGCACTCCACTTTTATGGGCGAAAAATTAATATTTATAATGATATGCGACTTTTAGTCCAAGTGGTCAAAACTGTGAAGTTCTACCTTAATTTAGCGATTTTAAGTTTATTTCAGGCAAAAATAAATTATTCTATCCACATTTTTAGGATAATTTTTATTTTTTTATAATTGATCATTAAATAATTGGTCATTTCAATGTGGAATTTCAACATCTTGTTGCCCTGGTGTTTAATGTTGTATTTTTTCAGAATATTTAACACGACTCAAGCCTGTATTCAAACGTGTGGAGAATCGCTTATCAGAACTCATTCAATTTCTGACGAGGCTGCTGACACAAATTCCACTAAAATAGACGTTTTTGAATTCGCCTGTGACACGCAGAGAAGTGGTAAATGAAAATATTTTAATATTTCAATTAAAAAACGGGAAGTTTTTAGGTTGTCAATTAGAAGTTTGGTGTTCTAAATGTGACCACGTGATATTTGAACACCAAGAGTGATTTAAACAATCCTGTCCTACACCGGTATATGTAATGTATAGTTTCGTAGTTTTAAGTATCAAAGTATACCTAAGATATTGTTTAAATTTTTTTACGTGATATTTGAACACAAAGTATTTTGAACCATTCTCTCCTACACCGATTATGTAATATATAGTTTCAAATGCGGTTTTAAGTATCAAAGTATACCCAAAATATTGTTTAAATTTTTTTACGTGATATTTGAACACAAAGTGCCTTTAAACAATCCTGTCCTACACCGGTATATGTAATGTATAGTTTCGTAGTTTTAAGTATCAAAGTATACCTAAGATATTGTTTAAACTTTTTTACGTGATATTTGAACACCAAGAGTGCTTTAAACAATCCTGTCCTACACCGGTATATGTAATGTATAGTTTCGTAGTTTTAAGTATCAAAGTATACCCAACAATATTGTTTAACATGTATTACGTGATATTTGAACACCAAGAGTGCATTAAACAATCCTGTCCTACACCGGTATATGTAATGTATAGTTTTGTGGTTTTAAGTATCAAAGTATACCAAAATATTGTTTAAATTTTTTTAGCTCATATCTTGAACACCAAGAGTGCTTTAAACAATACTCTCCTACACCGGTATATGTAATGTATAGTTTTGTGGTTTTAAGTTTGTCAAAGTATACCCAAAAAATTCTTTAAATTTTTTTACGTGATATTTGAACACCAAGAGTGCTTTTAAACAATCCTGTCCTTACCCCGGTATATGTAATGTATAGTTTCATGGTTTTAAGTATTAAAGTATACCCAAGATATTGTTTAAATTTTTTACGTGATATTTTAGCAATTTTAGCTCATAAAGTTTTTTGTGACTCGTGTTAGGCTCAACCCTTTTTTTAACTCTTCTGTAGCCAGTTTTAAAATCCTGCGTTTTATCTTGGCTCTTTTTTTACTGCTGTCTTACAAGTAAATCGACTTTTTTCACTAAAGTATGTGCCGCAAGAAAATTATGTTTTCTGTCATAAAAAATGTGGCGCTTTTATCTTTAAATCATTAATTTAGAAGTTGAAGCAGCAAAAATAAGCACTTAAAACCCTAAATTTAAAATGGATTCAAGTTTAGGTTTTGGACAATTTAAACGTACGGCTCTTCCCTCGGAACCAAGTTACCTCGGATCGAATTTCTTCGGTTCAAAATATTCGTTAAAAATACGTACCTGCAGGCTTAGTTGGAATCTTTGAAGGAATAAAAATCCTCTTGCATACCTGCAGGCTTAGTTGGAATCTTTGAAGGAATAAAAATCCTCTTGCATACCTGCAGGCTTAGTTGGAATCTTTGAAGGAATAAAAATCCTCTTGCATACCTGCAGGCTTCATTGGAATCTTTGAAGGAATCGAGAGTGTTTGCATACCTGCAGGCTTAGTTTGGAATCTTTGAAGGAATAAAAAAATCCTCTTGCATACCTGCAGGCTTAGTTGGAATCTTTGAAGGAATAAAAATCCTCTTGCATACCTGCAGGCTTAGTTGGAAATCTTTGAAGGAATAAAAATCCTCTTGCATACCTGCAGGCTTGGTTGAAATCTTGAAGGAATAAAAATCCCTCTTGCATACCTGCAGGCTTAGTTGGAATCTTTGAAGGAATAAAAAATCCTCTTGCATACCTGCAGGCTTAGTTGGAATCTTTGAAGGAATAAAAATCCTCTTGCATACCTGCAGGCTTTAATTGGAATATTTAAAGGCATAAAAATCCTCTTTGCATACCTGCAGGCTTAGTTGGAATCTTGGGGGAAGGAAATAAAAATCCCTCTTGAGTGCCTCCCAGGCTTAAATTCCTGAAATCTTGAAGGAATAAAAATCCTCTTGCGTACCTGCACGCTTTAGTTGGAATCTTTGAAGGAACATGGGAATTGCCTCTTGCATACCTGCAGGCTTCAGTTGGAATCTTTGAAGGAATAA
>JASAMX010034217.1:0-26242 GCA_030248175.1 Microlaimidae sp. YZB2_3
CGTTATAGAACTGAAAGAGCAATGCGCTGTTTGGACCTGTGTTCATCTGATTGCAAACTCATTCCTACACCATGAGCTTTGGCGATCACCTGTCTTCCCAAAATTCCGTCGAAAACTCTGCTATTTCCCAAGATTTATGCGTTGTCTGTCAAGAACCTGTTGGCGATCCAACAACTTGGGTAGAATGTTACTCTTGTGGGTCAGCCAAGGCCCATTTCGTCTGTATTTTCTCGCCACCAAAATCGAAAACCCCGAGTAAAGCCCCCCCCCACCCCCCCCCCCCCCCCAACCCCCCCCCCCCGCGTCATTAGCTTTCATCAAAGACTTATTCTCCGTCAGCGGCTCGCCTGTCCGCTTCTTCTGTCCTACCCACTGTGAAGCTAAACCCGATTCGCCACCACAACGTCGCCGAACTGCCACCGAATGTTCTACCTCGTCTATTCCTGACTTTTCCTCATTGTCCGACCAAGTAAAACTAAACGCTAGCAAACTCGATCAGCAGCAAACCAATATCGCTGAAATTTTAAAGAAAGTTCAAATTTTGTCTGAGACTATTTCTGACACCCCTGGCAAAGTGAAAAAGAGCTTTGCGGATGCGGTTCGCCAAAACACCATTCCCACCACGCCAGCAGCTACAAACATCCGACCTTCCAACGATTTCCTAGACGATGAAAAACGGAAAACGCAAGTTATTCTTTGTCATTTCCCTGAACGCCGAAACGAAACTGTAAATCAGCTTTACACCGACTTCACACTATTCCTACAGAACAATGATTTCTACGACGATTACTTCAACAAAATCTGCAGCATTGAAAGACTGGGTCGCCAAAATTTCAAGGAACCTAGGGACCGCAAAATCAAAATTACATTCAGTCACCTCAACGGTCAAGGTGCAATGAATGCAAGATTATTCCAATCTGATTATGAATCCAAGTTCCAAAACCCGGATTATGAGCTTCGCGAACGTCGATTTGTTCTGCTTCCTTCCCGTCCTTTGGAAGAAAGGATAATCGAAAGTGATATGCGTAAGGCTGCAACAGAGTTCAACAAGAAATCTGGGGTGAAAGATGTGAGTTGGGCTGTGCGTCCTGACCAACGCAAACCTGGAAAATACTCATTCGTTAAGTTTGTCTGTGATAGTAAGGATGGAAACGGCAGATGGACTCTTGAGTATTTCAGTGACAAACTTCCGGTAAACTCTTGAGGGGAGAGAATACTTTTGCAAAAAATGGTGAAAAAGTAAGTAAATTTGCAAAGTTAAATCGAAGCATTAAAGATCATAAAAACCATAAAAAATCACACAAAAATAAGCCTAATAAACCCAAAAATCTTGTCCACTTGTCATTTCTTAAAGCAAAATTTTTTAATGCACGCAGCATATTTAGCGCAGAAAACCAAAATCTTTTTGACCACGGGCTTGAAATGGACAAACCTGCATTATGGGGGGTAAATGAAACATTCTTAAAACCCGAAATCACCAACGCCATGATAAATAACCACCATAACTATCAAGTCTTTCGTAAAGATCGACTTGATCGTTATGGTGGTGGAGTTGCCATGTTTATTCATAAGTCTATAAAAGTCAAAGAAGTAAATATACCTGAAACCTTCTCCAACTTAGAAATAGTAAGCGTTGATTTGATTGGTGCTTATCCTACTCGCATTATTTGTTTCTATCGACCTCCAAATTCTCCATTGGCATATTCTGAAGATTTTGGTTCACTCCTACAAATTTTATGTGATACAGCTATTCCTGTTGTTATTATGGGTGATTTCAATCTTTCTGATTCCGCATGGCGACCTGACCAAGAACCCCCTAACACTGCTCTTGAAAGTCTGTATTACAATATATTTTCTGAACTGTCCTTAACTCAACTAGTTTCTTCACCAACACGGGGTAACAATATTTTAGACCTTATTCTTACAAATGATGAAACTATTATCTCAAAAGTAACCGTTTCCGAACCAATGTGTGACAGCGATCATAAAAGCATTGATTTTTCCCTTAGAGGTTCAGCAACAGTAAAAGGTTTTCAGAAACAATACCGTGATTTTAAAAATGCAGATTGGCAGCAAATGAATTTGTTTTTACATGCTACCGACTTTCCCATACTTTTTTCGGAGAGTGCCACAGCAGAAAATCATTGGCAAATTGTCAAAACTAAAATTGATGAAGCTATAAATCGTTTTGTTCCTTTTAAAACTATTAAAATAAATCAGAATACCAAACCAAACTATCCTGATTATATAAATCGATTAAAGGCTAAAAAACTAAGACTATACTACAGTAAAAAATCTCCTGAGGAAAATCGTAAATATAACTCTTTGAATCGTCAGTACAAAAAAGAAGTTTACAAGTATAATGCGAAAAAAGAAAACAAAATTTTAAATAGCAATGACAAAAATAATCTTTTCAGATTTATAAACAACAAAAGAATAAATAATTCCGGTGTCGCTCCCCTTGCTAAACCAAATGGTGAAATTACCATTGATAAAACTGAACAAGCAAACCTACTGCTAGATAGTTTTTCCAAAAATTTTACAACTGATGACAAATTACACCCTGTCCTAGATAAAAAAGTCGACAAAGATACTAACATTTCAAAGATAAAGTTTACTCCAGGTATAGTCTTAAAGGCCTTAAAAAAGTGCACCAACAAGCATAGTCATACACCTGATAATTTGCCATCCATAATTTTTAAAAAACTTGCAAATTCTCTTGCCGAACCTCTATGTTCCGTTTTCAATGTTTCGTTTTTTACACATGAGCTCCCTATATTTTGGCTTACTGCAGATGTCATACCTGTGTACAAAAAAGGTTCTACTACCAACTCCGAAAATTATCGTCCCATTTCTCTTACTTGTATAGCTTGTAAAGTCATGGAAACATGCATCTATAATCAACTTCTTGATTACCTAAGATCTAAAAACTTAATTTCCAAGGAGCAACATGGATTTTTGCGGCAAAGATCCACATGCACCCAGCTACTTGAATCTACTTTTGACTGGAATAAATCTTATGATTTGGGACAAATTTTAGATGTTGTTTACATTGACTTTAGTAAAGCCTTCGACTCTGTTGTTCATAATAAACTGCTAACCAAATTGTCTTCTTACGGAATTACTGGTGATCTTTATCTCTGGATGAAAGCTTTTCTTAACAATCGAACTCAGCGTGTTTTTATTGAACCAAATTTTTCAGACTATGCTAAAGTCATATCAGGAGTTCCCCAGGGATCTGTGCTTGGACCACTGCTTTTCCTGCTATATATAAATGATTTGCCATATCATCTTCAAAATGTTAAATGTAAACTTTTTGCAGACGATATAAAAATCTACGAAGCACGTGATAAAGATCAATCAAATAGAACCCTCCAAAATTCTATCAACTCGCTTGTAAACTGGTCAAAAATATGGCAACTCGAAATAGCTAATCATAAATGTTGTGTGATTAACATGGGGTCCACAAACCCAAAAGCTCCACTTCATATTCAAGACACTGTCTTAGAAGCAAAAAGTACAGCCCGAGACTTAGGTGTTCTCATTTCCCAAGATTTTAAGTTTTCTGCGCACTGTAGTGAAATTGCTAAACGTGCTTACCAAATCATTAACATGCTTTTCAGGTGCTTTAAAACAGCAAACATTAATGCGCTTTTAAGATCATATGTTGCATATGTTCGCCCTATTTTAGAGTATTGTAGCCCAGTGTGGTCTCCATATTTACTGAAGGACATTGACTGTCTGGAGCGTGTCCAACGGTATTTCACCCGTCGCCTGTTTACAAGGTGTAATCTACCCTCTCAGAGTTATCTTGATAGAATAAATATGCTAAATATTGAATCGTTGGAGGAAAGGCGTATCAGACTGGACCTAAATATGTGTTTTACCATTGTTAAAAAACTAAATGATATTCCTTTTGAAACACTTTTTGATTATGCTACATATCGTTCTAGACATGATCATCATCTGAAGATTTTCAAACCTCGTGCTTCAAAAGAGGCACTTCTCAATTCGTTTAGTCACCGCGTAACTACTTACTGGAACGAATTGCCAAAAGATATGGTCGCTGTAAATTCACTAAATTCCTTCAAAACCAAAATTTTAAACGTTAACTTTCAAAAGTACACTAAATTTAATAGGCACATGAATTAGTAGTCTTTTGACTCTGTGTGTTTTCTCCCCTTTATTTCTCTTTAGTCTTGTATGTCTTTGCACCAAACATTCACGAGTGTTTGTTGCGTATAGTACTTCGTACTGCGTATGTAGTACTATTTGATAAATAAAGTGTTTTGACTTGACTTTGAACAATAACTAGAATTAGTGCGCAGAAATTCGTGCGCGCACGAATTGGGTGCGCTAACTTGATACACGTGCTGTGCTGAATGTGCGAGGGGGAAAAAAAATTTTTTTTTCGTGCGGCCGAACTGAAAGAACCAAGGTTCAAACTCGGGGGCCGGAACTCGCGCGAGCACGTTTCGCGCGCTCTATTTATATATATATATATTTTCCACATATATAACACTATATTTATAGTTCTATACACAATTTTATACTTTATATTATACACTATGTGTTTTGCACGTTGGGTTGGACATGACACAGAAAATACAAAAAAAATCATATACAGGTGTTCGTTTTAAAAAGATACCTTACACTGAACATTCAGGATCCTTTTCTTGGCCGGTCCCGTTTTTTCTCTGCCGCCGTTCGTTAAATACTTGCCCGGCAAGTTGCCGCATGCACAATAATGAAATGAAAACAAAATACAATGATTATTATTATTTATTATGTAACCGGAAAATAGAAGAAAGTTGGTCAAACTTTTACCGGAAGCAAAAAAATCAACAAAAAGGTACCTCTTATAATATATTAACGTTTTTAACAGTTTCCAAAAGTTTTTTTGGCAGGTCCAGGCTATTCCCCCCCCCCCCCCCCCCCCCCCCCCCTAAGTACCCTCAGTCCAGGCTCCCCCCCTCAAAAGGACACTTCGGTCCAGGCTGACCCCCCTCCTGGGCCTACAAAATGGTAAAAAATGGGCTAACCCCGGGGTCAAACCCCCCCTAGCCGTCAGGGGTCGGACACTTATGCCCCCAACACTTTTCTTGCCCATCTTAGTTTTACTAGGTTTTATACAAAGACATAAATTTTTAAAACTAACTTTGTTATCCGACAGGGAACAGTCAAGAAAATCTTTTGAGAACGGCCAGAGTTTTAAACAGCGGTCATTGGAAACAGAAACCAAAAATTTGGATTTCGTTCGGGAAAAACAGACGCCAGTGACGCTGTTTGTATGACCGGTGCCAAAAGCTACACATTGGGGTTTCGGGTTGTCCATAAGATTGGCGCTCTCCGCGGATAGTTTCCACAATCGCAAGCTGTTGTCTTTGGACGCGCTAGCGAATAAATTGTTGTCCCAGTCAGACACAGCGATAGAAAGTACGGTGTCGCTGTGGCCCAGTAACAGCCGACAGCCGAAATCCCGGCAAGAATAGAAGCGGATTTCCGAGGAGTTGGTTCCCATGGCCAGATATTCGTTTCCATCTCCCATGAACCCGGCCGATAAAATTTCGTCATTGTATCCTATTAGTTGTTTAGAAACTGACATTCCTTTAGTTGTCAGAAAATTCACGTTAAGATCGGCCGTAGTGGCCACGTATTGATCGGCATCCGAGCAACACAGCAATTGGTTGACGGTAGCCGTGACGTCACTTCTGCCGAAAAGCTCCGCCCCACTCCGCCACAAGATTTCTTCGGCCTGAATATCCAGCAGATACAGCGTCCCCGACTCTCCGGCCGCCAAGTACAGTCCCAATTCGGCCTCGGGGCGCTTTTGAATCTTCCTCGTTACCACTTTTGACAAGACACCTGGAACGTTGTCAGCAGGAACGGGGACAAAACAGTTCAGCGGCTCTTGCAAGACGATTTGTTTAGCGCGCTGGAGACTGGCCGCATCCCAAGCCGTAATTTGAGATTTCCTATCGCAAGCGACCACTAGGCGGTTGGTGGCGGCCACTCCAGTGACGGCGTTGCCCTGCCCGGGGTCCAGAACACCCCGGCAGCGATCCGTCTTGATCCCCTGGGCACCACTCAGATCCCAAACGCGTATTTCCCCTTCCGCACTGCCCACGTAGAGTAAACTGCGGTGATTAAAGTGGGCGAAGCTCATGCAGGTCACTACTCCCGCGTGGCCTTTCAGCGTGTGAAGGCAGTACTGCCGATGGAGGTCCCACACTTTCACACTGAAATCCGCGCTGCCTGAGGCGACGGTGCCTTCGATCAGCGGGTCGAAAGAAATTTCTAAGACCGGGGCGCGGTGATTTGTTTTCCATGTTCGCAACAGTTCCCCCTCTGGCCACGACCATTGCTTCAGTAATAGATTTTTTTGGCCGACTATGAGAGAGTTCTCGCGTGGCGCCAGTGCCATACATGTTATGTCATTGTCTTCATCACTGCTTAGGGATTTTCTAAAAATAAAAACAAAATACGGATTACGAACATGACACAACCTTATTTCTATCAACTAAAGTAAATTTAAAAACCATAGCCGTAGCTATATATGGTCAAGACAAGAAAAAGAAGGCGTTTTTGGAAGTAGTAACAACAAAAAACCTCTTTTGAAATTGCCACATACATTGTTTACCTTTTTTTTAAAATTCGGGTTAATGAGCAAAGGAAGGATTAGTGGGTGTACCGTACCCCGTGTCAAAAGGAGGGTTAGTTAGTGTATCCTGTACCCATAAGTGAGCAGCCTCTCGGATTTTGGGAGGGGGGTATTATACCCGACCTCCGAAATTTAGGGGTGGTGTCCCAAAATTTCTTTTGGTGAATACCCCAAATACTTCAAATTTAGCGTTTTTGGTACTGAGATCCCCCCAAATTCGCCATTCAATGAAAAAATAAATAAAACTGAGCTTTTGGTAGCATTAATTATCTGTTTCCTAAATTCAGCAATGTTACGTTAGCTGACATATTTACACAAAATTTCATTTAAAATAAATTGAATCTTACATAATAATTCCAATTGTAACGTCCATAACTTTAATAGAACTTCCATAGGGAAGAAATGCAATCGATCCATTTTTAGCCAACGCTATTGTTCCGCCAGAAAAAAAAGCTTCCGAACGTTTAGTTACTTTGTAGTTTGAGATAAGACTTTTGGTAGCTGGCATTCTAAAGTATTCTATACAAGGTTAAACCATTATAACAGGAAAATTTGCGATTGTTAAAACGTAATATACATTAACAGACCTGTGCACTGCCTTCCGCGGTTTTATTATGGGGGGGGGGGGCAATTCCAAAACGGGGGGGGGGCACGGGGGGACAACTTTTTTGAAACGGGTGGGGCAACTTTTTTGAAACGGGGGGACAATAAAACGGGGGGCAAGCAGGGGAGAAAGAAAAAAAAGAGAAAAAAGGAGAAAAAAAAAGAGAAAAAAAAGGAAGGATAAGGGAAAAAAGAGACAAAAAAGCGAAAATAAGTTTATAAAAAAATAGGTCTAAAATGGCTTAAAATACATTGAAATAGGCTAAAAACTGCAAAAAAATTCGCTATTATGGCGTCATCATAGGTCAAAAATGGCGTCATAATTTTAGGACACTTTTTCATTTTTTGGCGGGGGAGGGGGCAATAAAACGGGGGGACATCTCGTCTTTTACATCTTGTCTTCGGAAAGACCGCGCTGACGTTAGCATCCACAGATACTAGTGCTAAAAAAGTAAAATATTCTTCTTCTTCTTCTTCATCCACGGTTTTAAGGACTACTTAAAGAACGTGGAACAAACACCTATTATTAAGTTAGTAAACATATTCTCAATATTTAAGCTAAAAGCACAACAAAAATGTGTAAAATTCTATGAACAAATACCTAAAAGAGTGAAGAAACAAAAAATATACTCCTTTTTTAATTATATAAGCGTAAGGATCTTATACTAATTCTTTTAAAAATACGTTTAGCACTAAATGTTGCCATAGCAGTGGTCCTTGAAACAGTTGATGCTGTAGCACGGACTACCTGCTAAACATGGACAGTGCAGCATCCACTCTTTCAAGGACTACCACTATCGAATGGATGCTTCAGTTATTAATAACATGTAATAAATAAATGAGTTTTACAGCATTTATTAGGTTGATTGGATGCTACAAAATTTATTTGGGTTAATGGATGCCACAACATATATTTGGTTGAATGGATGCTATAGCATTTATTTGGGTGAATGGATGCTACAAATTTTATTTGGTTGAATGGATGTTATAAATGATAAAAGGTAAAGGTAAATGATATAACGGATAAAAGAAATAAATAAACCGGTAAACGGTAAAGGTAGAATGGATGCTATAGCATACATTCACCCAAATAAATGCTGTAGCATTCATTCAACCTAATAAATGCCATAACACTCATTTATTTATTACACGTGGTTAATTACTGAATGGATGCCGTAGCATCCATTTAATAGCGGTAGTCCTTGAAAGAGTGGATGCTGTAGTGTTCATGTTTAGCAGGTACTCCGTGCCACAGCATCCACTGTTTCAAAGACCATTGCTATGGTAATATTTAGTGCTAAATGTATTTTTAAAAAGAATAGGTATAAGATCATTTAAACTTAAATAATTTTAAAAAAAAATATTTTTGTTTCTCCACTTTTTTAGGCATTTGTTCATAAAATTTTACACATTTTTGTGGTACTTTTAGCTTAAATGTTGAGAATGTGTTTATTAACTTAATAGTGGTCCTTGAAAGAGTGGATGCTGCAGTGTCCATGTTGAGCAGGTAGTCCGTTACAGCATCCACTGTTTCAAGGACCACTGCTATGGCAATATTTAGTGCTAAACGTATTTTTAAAAGAATTGGTGTAAGATCTTTTAAAACTTTAATAATTTAAAAAATAATATATTTTTTGTTTCTTCACTTTTTTAGGTATTTGTTCATAAAATTTTACACATTTTTGTGGTACTTTTAGTTTAAATATTAAGAATGTGTTTATTGACTTAATAAAATGTGTTTGTTCCACATTCCGGGCAGTAGTCCTTGAAACAGTGGATGCTGCAGCAGCCGTGGATGCTAACGTCACCGCGCCCTTCGGAAAGCTAGTCTTTTAAACATCTCGTCTTTGAAAAACTCGTCTTTTGGATGCGATTTTGTAAACGCATTTCGTCATTCATATGACACAATGAGTCCATGGAAAAAAAAATCGAAAATTTTTTTCTTTAATTTTTGATCTTGCTAGAATCATTAGCTTCTTTTGACAAAAGAATTCCTTTTAGAAAAAATTGTAAATACAAATAACAGATTTTTCTAATTCGAGTCAAAGTTTTATTCATTGGTCACAAAGTGAATCAAAAAAATTGGACTTGTTTTTTAAAGAAACGACAAAATGAGTCGTTAAATTTGGACTCATCTTCCTTATAAAAAATTATGAGTCCAATTGGGTTTGATTCATTTTTGAGTTTATAAAGGCTCATTTTTCCTCTGTATAAAAAATGTACCTTGAAAAAAAGGTCATTTTTTGACGTACATAAAGTTAGCGCACGAAATCCGTGCGCGCACGAATTTCCGCGCACGAATTTTGGTTCCGAGCAATCTCCCAACAAAAAGGGTGAATCTCCCAACTGTGGAATCTCCCAACAGTTTGTGGAAAGTCCCAACAGAATCAAAAAATACGTTTGCAACAAACACCATTTTGTTTTTTAGTCAATTAACACTATAATTAATAAAAATTAGCATTAAATGTGGGAAAACTCGTCTTTTGGATGTGAGATTTTGTAAACGCACTTTTTCAAAAGACAAGTTTTTCCTATTTTTCGAATAAAACAATCTATTGAAAACCTTTTTTATCCAAGCCTAAGCAAAAGCCAAAAATCAAGCAAGATTTTTATCATGGTAAACTTTTATTAAATTCTTATATTCCAAAAACTGAAATACCCTAAGCCTAAAGCGAAACCGTAAAAATCAAGCAAAATTGTATGTATGGTAAATTTGTATTTAATGATGCTTTTTAAACTGAAGAATAAAAAACTTTTTTTTTTCCTAAGCCTAAGCAAAACCCAAAAATCAAAAAAAAAAATTCTCATTGGGGTGGAAAATTGCATTTTTGAAAGTACGTTTACAAAATTGCATAATTCCATTTATCATTCATTTAATGCATATATTTATTTTGGTTGTTTAAAATTATCGTGTCTAACACCGGTTTTGCAAACGTATTTCTAATATTTGAACTGTTGGGAGATGGTGTCCGGAAATTTGAACGCCAGCACTTGATCGCCGAGCATTAGACCGCCAGCATTAGAACGCCGCGCACTTGAACGCCGAGCATTAGAACGCCAAGCATTAGAACGCCGCAGTATTGCATATAAATTTTATGCAAATTTTTGGTTTCCGCAACCTGCAGAGACATATCAACACAGCACTACGACAGTATAAACTCTCCAAAACTAAAAAGTTTTAGTTTTTTTTTGTCTTTGCAAAACAAACTATTAAGTATAAACTTTTTGTTTAATTTTTAGGTTTTGCTTAGGCTTAGGAAAAAATAGTTATCTGAAAAAAACCCCCATTAAATATAAATTTATCATAAAAATTTAGTTTGATGTTTAGGTTTTGCTTAGGCTTAGGAAAAACAGGTTTAAATTATTAAAAAACTAACCGTTTACTAAGTTTTTTCTTTAATTTCAAGAAAAAATATAAATTTTTGACTTATCGTTTTTTGTTAAAACAACATTGCTTTGTTTAAATATTATATTAAAAACATTTTTTATATTCTATTAAGTTTTGTTATTCTTTGGAGGAAGTTTATACCACCTTGGCTGGGAGTTTTAACGTCCTTTTTAAAACAACGCGTACTACGGCGGTCTAATGCTCGGCGGTCTAATGCTCGGCGTTCAAGTGCGCGGCGTTCTAATGCTGGCGGTCAAATGCTCGGCGATCAAGTGCTGGCGTTCAAATTTCCTAGAATCTGGGAGATTCATCGATTGGTTGGGAGTTTCCACGTTGGGACTTTCCTCAGTTGGGACTTTGCCCGATACCCGTAGCCGCACTCATAAAGCGCGATTAACCACGGATTAACCAAAAATTAAGTATGAACGTCTTTTTTTCATGGACAAGGAGAGAATCGGATTAAAAAGCTGATAAAAACTGACTTTAAACGCTGTTTTTGGATTTTTTGCCATGTTTTATGACTCAAGAAGTATACATGCTGTTTTAACTAAAGTATCTTTTATATAAATAATTGCAATTAAAATATAAAAAAATTAAATACAAACCCTCACATAATAATGATAAAAATTACTCCATGATAAGTATTACACTAATCAATTAAAAACTAACTCATATTATAATAATGAGCCAATGCAAAGTATAAAATACACACACCACGCCTCAAATTTTAAAAAAAATTGAAAAAAATTTAAATACATGATATTGTTAATTTTTAATTTCGAAACAAAAAAAAAAAAATAAAAAAACACTAATCATATTACATTCTGCATTGCTCCACATTATTAAAAAAAATAAAAAAAATAAAACTCCCCCGTATTTAAATATTTATATATTCACACTATAAACATTATAAAAGGAACACCTTTTATCAATTTATATTATATTATTGCCCCAACACAAAAGAAACAACACCGGGACCCCAACCCCCGGCTACCGAATTTTGAGCCTGTATATTTTCAGTCTCGCTTACGTAAAACACGGGTTTTGCGCCTATCGCACACTGAGGCACAATATTGGTATATGGAAAAAAGATTATAAAACATAACTCTTTGATATTCAAATACTTTATTGTTGTTTGTTATTAGGAAAACATTTACTTTTTTAAACTTTAAAAAGCTCAGCAATCCAATAAACTATCCAGAACAAAATTTGATTTCATATTGCAAACTAATAAAAACAGAAAAGCTACTTCGTTTTACGAAATAATTTGGGTGTCCGGAAATTTTGTCTTCTACATCTCGTCTTTCAACACCATCTCTTTCTCTTTGTCTTTTTCGGAAAACTCGTCTTCTACATCTCGTCTTCGGAAAACTCGTCTTTTAGATGCGATTTTGTAAACGTATTTTCAAAAATTCGAGTTTCCACCCCCCCCCCCCCCGCCCCAATGATAAAATTTTCTTTGATTTTTTGGTTTTGCTTAGGCTTAGGAAAAAAATAAGGTTTTTACTCTTCAGTTCAAAAAGCATCATTAAATACAAATTTACCATGATAAAGTTTTGCTTGATTTTTAGGTTTTGCTTAGGCTTAGGTTCTCAATTTTTTTGAATAAATCATTTAATAAAAGTTTATCATGATAAAAATTTTGCTTGATTTTTGGCTTTTGCTTAGGCTTAGGAAAAAAAAGTTTTCAATACATTGTTTTAGTCAAATAAGAGAAACTTGTCTTTTGAAAAGTGCGTTTACAAAACCGCATCCAAAAGACGAGTTTTTCGAAGACGAGTTGTAGAAGACGAGATGTTGAAAGACGTATTGTAAAAGGCGAAATTTCCGGGAACCAATAATTTGTTATCATATCAACAAATTTTAGATAAAAATAAATATTATTGAAAATTTGTTATTTTTTATAAATAATACATATTTTTATTGAAAATAACTAGTTTTGTGCTAATAATCAAATATATAATTAAAAAAACAACCAAAACAAATTAATCGTATATAATTGTTTTAATAAGTTTAATATGCTAAAAGTTAACCAAATCTCAATTATGTAAAAATATTAACTTTATTTATTTTTGTACAACTATTTCGAGTACGAATTACCAACAAATCATAAACTACAATTGAAACTTATACGGAGGATTGTATATTGTTTCCAGGAATAATATTTTGCCTTTTAGATTTCCATAATTTGATTCTGAATTTTATAATATTCTTCTTCTATTTCTAAAACCCATTTAACCTGATTCGGTTTAACCCGTTGCCGTGATAGCTTTTTCGTTGGTTACGACGGTGAACGTGAAACCTCGTACCACCGCAGGAAAACCATCGTTTCACGGTTGTGGTATTAGTCTAACTATTGCGATGTGTAAACTTCACCGCGGAAAACTCTGATACCTGATACGTAATATTATGTATGTGTAAACAAAACTTAATTGCTGAGCTTTAGCCATTTCAAGTTGCTCGCCCACTGTGCACTAATCACGCATAGAGCATTACGTACCACCTAGGTCGACCTAAGGTGATACGTTAAGCTTACTGCACGCAGTGACGTTTACAAACCACAATGGTTAGACGAAAATACCACCACCTGAAAGAAGCTTTCACCGTGATGCAACAAAAGTTTCACCGTGAAAACCGTGAAAAAGACGATCGCGGAAACGGGTTAAAATGTTTCATTTCCAAAACCTAAAACTTTCTGTCAGATTCAAAATCTTTATTTGCGGCTTCTAAAAAAACAGTATCGCAAGAAAATCAGTGGTAACAATCGTAAACAAAGTGCAATTAATTCTGTATAAAAGTAACATTAACATGGACGGAAAAAGTGTGGCAAATAATTTTAAAACAAGGCATATTGCGACCATAAAATGGTGCCAAGCATAAAATATCGAGGCTAGCTGTTAAACGAAAGCAGCCGTAATTTTTTATTGAGACGAGCATAACTAAGAACTCTCTAAAATTAAACAAACAAACACTTATCAATTACAACAAGTTATGGGGTGGGTCACGCAGGCTTTAAAGAATTGTTTTAGACCTGAGTTAAATTACTGTGTTTTTTTAAGTATAACACTGTTACCTTATGAATTTTAAAGCTTTTAGTGTTTTAATTTTTATGTTAAAAATCAATTCTCTTCGAAGAATTCAAAAATTTTAAAGAAAAGTTTAAAATTAAAATTTTAATATAATTTTAATAATTTTTTTTTTAATAAATTTTAATAAAATTTAAAAATAAAATTTTAATAATAAAAATTTTAAAAAGTTAAAAAATTTAAAATCACATTACAACATATGAACATTGCTGGTTTTTATTAGGATCTAAAATATATTAATTTAATCTATATGCAAAATTTTAGCAAAATGTTAACTCAGCTCTTGCACCAGTGTTTTCAATGAAATAAAGCATTTTTGCATATGTTTGAAGTAAATAGTAATACGCTAATAAATAAAACTTAAAATCACTAAAATATAAACGGTTTTTAGTTTCCAACGCCGTCATCTATAGACAAGAATCAAATTCTAAAAATAAAAAAGCCTTTATAATCAAACAGTAAAACAAGAATAAACTGTAGTTTGTGTGTAAATTTTAGTAATTTTTAGAAAAAAATTTAAAATTCATTTTTTGTGGGTAATTATGATTTTTTTTCTAATTAAGGAGGCGTACTTTCAGGAAATTTAACGCTTTAAATTTTCTCACCAGTCTCACCAAGTGTTTTTTTTTACAATTTATCATTTTTATATATTGTTTTAATTGTGTATAATAATTTTATTATTCAAAATCAATTTTAGAAATTAATTAATTTTTTTCATACCCATATTATCCTCAATGTGCGATAGGCGCAAACAGAAATTTACTTTTTTTCGTTTACTGGGCGTGTTATTAAAGACATTGCCTCAAAAGCGAATTATCAGCATTAATTGGCTCAGGCTGCTAATGTTTCAACAAAAACCAAAAAAACAAAAAAACAAAAAAATAAAAATAAAAATAAAAAAAAAAAAAAAAAAAAAAAAAAAAAAAATTTATTAATTTTTTAAGAAGAAGGAGCAAGAAGAGAGAAAAAAAAAAAACGACACAAAAAGGCACAACGAACACGCCGCGAAAGCAGCGGGAGAAGGAAAAGAAAAACGGCGAGCCAGCACCACCACAACACCACAAACACAAACAACGCGCGCGCACGACAAATCGCAAAGAGCAACACACAAAAAAAGCACACCTCAAAGAAGGGCCAGTAAACACGCCAAACGGGGACCCCACCACCCAACCACATGCTTACTTCTATTATACTTCGGTTTGGCAGAATTCAATAGGGAAAAAGCGTTTAACTTTTCATCGGTCTTTTTAAATCTTGTATCTCTGTTTTATGCTAAATGTCTCGTGCGCATTCCTAAAATTTGACATAATTTTTGTATACTGTATTGTTCGTGTCAATTATCATGTTTTTTATATTGGTCGCTCGGCTTTAGCTCTTTTGTTAACACACGTGCCGTATGTTACAGACCGCGTAAGTTCCCTAAGTAATTTCGCCAAAAAACCGAAGAAAAGAAGGAAGGCATTCAAGGGAGGGGTGTATACACTTCAATGGAATATCAAAAAACTGCCACAAATTCTTTAGAATATCCGGTTATTTAAAAAAAAGCAGAGAAAAATGAACTATTTTTAGCGAAATAAATCAGTGCATACTCAAAAGCGCGCGCAGTTTTAAGAGCTATTAATAGTACCTTAAAATCATTGAGGCTAAAGTTTAAGGTAATTTTTGGTTTGAATATTTAGGGTTTGGGCTTTAGTATTTGCCACTTTTTTTCGCTTAATCAAAAAACACGAGGAAACCGCACCCACCGCGACGACGAAACGACCCATTATAAATGCTAATGAATTTAAATATTATATTGTGATAGTAAAGAAAGGGAGGAGGGAAGGAGGGAGAAGCGAGGGCGACACAGAAGCAAAGCGGCAGCAGAGAAAAAAGAAGGGGGAAGGACAAAAACGGAGAAAAGCAAGGACAGCAAGCGAGTACTTTTGTTTGTTGAATTTCTGTATAGCTCTCGTGTAGTTAGTTAATACTTGCCTCAGTTTAAATCTAACGGTTTGCTTTGACCAGCAATAAATTATTCAAAAATACAAAAAAAGACGGGACAAAAGAGGACGAACGGGAATTGTCCGCGCACATTTCCCGCGCACGAATTTTGAGCCTGTATATTTTCAGTCACGCCTACCGTAAAACACGGTTTTTGCGCCTGTCGCACATTGAGGCACAATATTAGGCTATAAAAAAAATTACGTAATTTTTTAATATGATTTTGAATAATAAAATTATTATACACAATTAAAACATTAAATAAAAATGATAAATTGTAAAAAAAAACACTTGGTGAGACTGGTGAGAAATTTTAAAGTGTTAAATTTTCTGAAAGTACGCCTCCTTAATTAGAAAAAAAAAATCATAATTACCTACAAAAAATGAATTTTAAAATTTTTTTCTAAAAATTACTAAGAATTTACACACAAACTACAGTTTATTCTTGTTTTACTGTTTGATTATAAAGGTCTTTTTTTATTTTTAGAATTTGATTCTTGTCTATAGATGACGGGCTTTGGAAACTAAAAACCGTTTATATTTTAATGATTTTAAGTTTTATTTATTAGCGTATTACTATTTTACTTCAAACATATGCAAAAATGCTTTATTTCATTGAAAACACTGGTGCAAGAGCTGAATTAACATTGCTAAAATTTTGCATATAGATTAAATTAAGATATTTTAGATCCTAATAAAAGCCAGCAATGTTCATATGTTGTAGTGTGATTTTAAATTTTTCAACTTTTAAAATTTTTATTATGAAATTTTTAAATTTACAAATAAATTTAAAATTAAATTATTTTTAAATTTTATTAAAATTTATTAAAATTATATAAAAATTTGTTAAATATATATTAATATTTTATTTTTTAACTTTTCTTCAAAATTTTTGAATTCTTCCAAGAGAATTGATTTTTAACATAAAAATTAAAACGCTAAAAGCTTTAAAATTCATAAGGTAACAGTGTTATACTTAAAAAAACACAGTAATTTAACTCAGGTCTAAAACAATTCTTCAAAACCTGCGTGACCCACCACATAAACGTGTTGAAATTGAAAAGTGTTTGTTTGTTTCAATTTTTAGGGAATTCTAATTTATGCTTGTCTCAAGAAAAATCACGGCTAGCATCGTTTCGCAGCCAGCCTCTAATTTTATGCGTGGTACCGTTTTATGGTCCGCAACCCCACGGTTTTGCCCTCTCGGACTTTACGTGTCACTTGGTGAAACTTTTTTTGCTCACCACGGCCCCCCCCCCCCCCCCCTAAAGAGCTTCGTTTCACGGTGGTGGTATTTTCTTGTCTAACCATTGTGGTTTGTAAACTTCACTGCGTGCAGTAAGCTCTAGGTATCACCTTAGGTCTACCTAGGTGGTACGTAATGCTCTATGCGTGATTAGTGCACAGTGAGCGAGCAACTTGAAATAAAGCTGTACGGTAGCAATCAAGTTTTATTTACACATAAATAGTATTACGTATCAGGTATCACCTAGGCACCTAGGTATTACTTAGATGATACATAGAGTTTACCGCGGTAAAGTTTACACACCGCCAATAGTTAGAGGGGCTAACCCCCCACTCAACGGCACGGTGGAAGCGACAGAGCGGTCGCGACAGCCGCCGCTGTAAAAATAATTATAGAAAAAAACAATAACGGAAATTCCCATTGTATTTTGTATTAATTTCATTACTGCGGACTGAAGTCGGTAAAATTACAGCTAGAGTGACATTGAATGTTTTAATTAAGTTTTAATTTAAACGTAGCAAACTGAGGTTCGGTTCATTTTGTAATTTACATAAAATGGGCCAAAATCTTATACAAATCTCCAATATTTATTCTATATCAATATTTTAACATAAAAACATAGGTAAAAAAACATATATTATGACAGAAAGTAATTTTTTACTGTTTTTCTAATATCTTTCTGAACCCAATAGGGTATAATGCACGTTTTCAGATATAAATTGGTATATTTTTATTTTTATTTTTTCGATTTTAACCATCCCAACCTATTTGGAAATGGATTTTAACCCCCCCCCCAATCGGAACTACTTGCCATTAATCCAACTAGATTCAGTAGTTTCAGTAATGTCGCTTCCTGGTGATGCATTTGAGTTTAAGTACCACAACCGTGAAACGCCACCCTGGTCAAAATCCATTGTTCTAAACGGAAGGAATCCCATGCGCATCAAAGGACACCGCGCGCATAAAGGGACGCCCGCATTTATGTCTAATAACGCGCCGCGCCTTTCTAATAACCCGCCCCGCCATTCTTTTAGCCCTATTTGTACCTTCTTTAAACCCTTTTTAGCGCTGCTCCTCCGACAACCTATCCACGGAGCAAAACATATATAACATGATCACGAATACTATATGACATTTTAAAGCTAAAAAAATTCTAAGGTGAAGGTTTTGCTGCGGTAGTACAAAGGTTTCACGTTCTCCGTCGTAACCAAGGAAAAAGCGATCACGGCAACGGGTTAAACCAAATCAGGTTAAATGGGTTTTAGAAATTAAAGAAGAATATTATAAAATTCAAAATCAAATTATGGAAATCTAAAAGGCAAACTATTATTCTGAAAACAAATAAACAATCCTCCGTATAAATTTCAATTGATAGTTGTTCCCTCGCTATGACCTCACAAAAATTAATCAAATTAATATTTTTTTCCATGATTTAAATTTGGCTAAACTTTTAGCATATTAAATGTATTAAAACGCAATTATTTACGTTTACTTTTTTTGTTTTTGTTTAATTTTTTTATTTGATTATTAGCACAAAACTAGTTATTTTCAATAAGAATATGGTATTATTTATAAAAAATAACAAATTTTCAATAAAGACATTTTTATCTTAAATTTGTTGATACAATAACAAATTATTGGTTTCCGGGAATTTCGTCTTTTACAATACGTCTTTCAACATCTCGTCTTCTACAACTCGCCTTAGGAAAACTCGTCTTTTAAACATCTCGTCTTCGAAAAACTTGTCTTTTGGATGCGGTTTCGTAAACACACTTTTCAAAAGACAAGTTTCTCCTATTTTTTGACTAAAACAATGTATTGAAAACCTTTTTTTCATAAGCTTAAGCAAAATCCAAAAATCAAGCAAAATTTTTATCATGATAAACTTTTATTAAATGATTTATTCAAAAAACTGAGAACCTAAGCCTAAGCAAAACCTAAAAATCAAGCAAAACTTTATCATGGTAAATTTGTATTTAATGATGCTTTTTGAACTGAAGAGTAAAAACCTTATTTTTTTCCTAAGCCTAAGCAAAACAAAAAATCAAAGAAAATTTTTTTTTGTTGGTCTTTATCATTTTTGAAAATACGTTTACAAAACCGCATTTAAAAGACGAGTTTTCCGAAACGAGATGTAAAAGACGAGTTTGTAGAAGACGAGATGTTGAAAGACGTATTGTAAAAGACGAAATTCCCGGAAACCAATAATTTGTTATTGTATCAACAAATTTAAGATAAAAATGTCTTTATTGAAAATTTGTTATTTTTTATAAATAATACCATATTCTTATTGAAAATAACTAGTTTTGTGCTAATAATCAAAAAAAAAATTAAACAAAAACAAAAAAAGCGTAAATAATTGCGTTTTAATACATTTAATATGCTAAAAGTTAGCCAAATTTAAATCATGAAAAAAATATTTGATTAATTTTTGTCAATTGAGTATAAACTACAATTGAAATTTATACGGAGGATTGTTTATTGTTTTCAGAATAATAGTTTGCCTTTTAGATTTCCATAATTTGATTTTGAATTTTATAATATTCTTCTTAAATTTCTAAAACCCATTTAACCTGATTTGGTTTAACCCGTTGCCGTGATCGCTTTTTCCTTGGTTACGACGGAGAACGTGAAACCTTTGTACTACCGCAGCAAAACCTTCACCTTAGAATTTTTTTAGCTTTAAAATGTCATATAGTATTCGTGATCATGTCATATATGTTTTGCTCCGTGGGATAGATTGTCGGAGGAGCAGCGCTAAAACAGGGTTTCAAAATGAAGGTACAAATAGGGCTAAAAGAATGCCGCGCGGGCGGGTTATTAGAAAGGCGCGGCGCGTTATTAGACATAAATGCGGGCGTCCCTTTATGCGCGCGGTGTCCTTTGATGCGCATGGGATTCCTTCCGTTTAGAACAATGGATTTTCACAAGGGTGTTCGTTTCACGGTTGTGGTATTAAACTCAAATGCCACCAGGAAGCGACATTACTGAAACACTGAATCTTGTTGGATTAATGCCAGTAGTTCATTTTAAATCCATTTCCAAATGCTTGAAATGGTTAAAATAAAAAATAAAAATAAAAATATACCAATTTATATCTGAAAACGTCATTTATTGGGCAGAAAGATATTAAAAAAACATAAAAAATTACTTTCTGTCATAATATATGTTTTTTACCTATGTTTTTATGTTAAAATATTGATATAGAATAAATATTGGAGATTTTGTATAAGATTTTGGCCCATTTTATGTAAATTACAAAATGAACCGACTCAGTTTGCTACGTTTAAATTAAAACTTAATTCAAAACATTTAATGTCACTCTAGCTGTATTTTTACCGACTTCAGGCCGCGTAATGAAATTAATACAAAATACATTTGGGAATTTCCGTTATTGTTTTTTTTATAATTATTTTCCGCGGCGGCTGTCGCGACCGCTCTGTCGCCTCCACCGTGCCGTTGAGTTTAGTCTAACTATTGCGGTGTGTAAACTTTACCGCGGTAAACTCTATGTATCATCTAAATAATACCTAGGTACCTAGGTGATACCTGATACGTAATACTATGTATGCCTAAATAAAACTTGATTGCTACCGTACAGATTTAGCCATTTCAAGTTGCTCGCTCACTGTGCACTAATCACGCATAGAGCATTAAGTACCACCTAGATAGACCTAAGGTGATACGTAGAGCTTACTGCACGCAGTGAAGTTTACAAACCACAATGTTTAGACGAAAATACCACCACGGTGAAACAAAGCTTTCACCGTGGTGCAACAAAAGTTTCACCGTGAAAACCGTTTCACCATAAAATGGTGCCAAGCATATCGAGGCTAGCTGTGAAACGATACCAGCCGTGATTTTTTCTTGAGACAAGCATAACTAAGAACTTTCTAAAAATTAAACAAACAAGCACTTATCAATTACAACAAGTTATGGGGTGGGTCACGCAGACTTTGAAGAATTGTTTTAGACCTGAGTAAATTACTGTGTTTTTTTAAGTATAACATTGTTACCTTATGATTTTTAAAGCTTTTAGTGTTTTAATTTTTATGTTAAAAATCAATTCTCTTCGAAGAATTCAAAAATTTTGAAGAAAAGTTTAAAAATAAAAACATAATATAATTTTAATAAATTTTAATATAATTCTAATAAATTTTAACAAAATTTAAAAATAAAATTTTAATAATAAAAATTTTAAAAAGTTGAAAAATCTAAAATCACATTACAACATATGAACATTGCTGGCTTTTATTAGGATCTAAAATATCTTAATTTAATCTATATGCAAAACTTTAGCAAATTGTTAACTCAGCTCTTGCACCATTGTTTTCAATGAAATAAAGCATTTTTGCATATGTTTGAAGTAAATAGTAATACGCTGATAAATAATAAATCATTAAAATATAAACGGTTTTTAGTTTCCAATGCCGTCATCTATAGACAAGAATCAAATTCTAAAAATAAAAAAAACCTTTATAATCAAACAGTAAAACAAGAATAAACTGTAGTTTGTGTGTAAATTTTAGTAATTTTTAGAAAAACTTTTAAAATTCATTTTTTGTGGGTAATTATGATTTTTTTTTCTTATTAAGGAGGTGTACTTTCAGGAAATTTTACACTTTAAAATTTCTCACAAGTCTCACCAAGTGTTTTTTTTTACAATTTATCATTTTTATTTAATGTTTTAATTGTGTATAATAATTTTATTATTCAAAATTTATTTAAAAAATTACGTCATTTTTTATACCAATATTGTGCCTCAATGTGCGATAGGCGCAAAAACCGTGTTTTACGGTAGGCGCGACTGAAAATATACAGGCTCAAAATTCGTGTCGTGCGCGGAAATTCGTTTTTTGATTTTTAATAATTTATTGTGGTCAAAAAAGATTAAACAAGCATTACCTCAATACACGAAGCTTACAGAAATTAACAATTTACAATATCACAATATTAAAAAAATATTTAAATTCATTAGCATTTTTGGGTCCGTATAAAATCCCCATGGACAAATTCCCCATAGGCCAAAATCCCCATAAACGTTACAAAATCCCCATAAGGTGGTGTAAATTCCCCATAAATATAATGCGTTTGCAGTATTTCCTTAAAATTTTAACACTTGGAAAATACAACAAAACTTTATCCATAAAATATAATGCGTTTGCAGTATTAGAATACTTAAAATTTTAATAATTTTATAAATTTATAATTGCTTTTAAATACTTTTTTACTAAAACATTATAAATTTAGCTTAAAAAATATATCAAATACAAAAATTTTAGGCCTTTGCTTATGGCTTAGAAAAAGAAAAATCATTTTCAAAACATTTTTAATGCTTTTATAATTAAAACTTAGTTTTTTAACACATTTTAGTTTGCAAACGCATTTCTGATTGTTGTGGGGAATTTGCACTACTTTATGGGAATTTGACCATGGGGATTTTACACTACTTTTATGGGGATTTTGCACGTCACCGCATTTTTAGCTACAAAACATAAACTACTAAATCCTTAGTTATGGAAGTCCTTGGCGGTTTAATCATGATTTTGCTGCTTACGCTTATGAAAATTACGTCTGTTAAGTTTACACCCACCCCTATTTCCCCCCCCCCCCTTTCGAAAATTTTCGAAAATCACTTATAACTTTTTCAAACCCGCAAATAACAGGGGGGCACTTTATACATTATATGCAGTTTTTTTGTCTATTTTTTTTAAAAAATAATTTCCGAATGATACAATGTTGAGTAATCTTGAAAACTAAAAATTAAAAAGGGGGAACTTCCCCCCCCCCTTTTTCAGAAAATTTAATAAAATTTTTTATGCTTAATTTTTTTTAATTATAGCACATCTTACGGAATTTGTTATTTTAACTAACAATTTTAAAGTTTATGCTTTAATTTGGATTAAAAAAACATTAAAAAATTGTTTTGTTTTTATATTTATCTTAAGAAAATATCACTACATGTTGTGTCCTGCTCATAGGGTGACGTGCAAAATCCCCATAAAAGTAGTGTAAAATCCCCATGGCCAAATTCCCCATAACGCAGTGCGAATTCCCCATAACAATCAGAAATGCGTTTGCAAACTACAATGTGTTAAAAAAACTAAGTTTTATTCATAAAAGCATTAAAAATGCTTTAATTTTTTCCTAAGCCTAAGCAAAGCCCTAAAATCAAGTTAAATTTTATAATGATAAAATTTTGTCGTATTTTCCAGTCAAAATTTAAAGGAAATATTGCAAATGCATTATTTTTATGGGGAATTTACACTACCTTATGGGGATTTTGTAACGATAATGGGGATTTTGGCCTATGGGGAATTTGTCCATGGGGTTTTTGTACGGACCCAGAAATGCTAATGAATTTAAATATTTTTTTAATATTGTGATATTGTAAATTGTTAATTTCTGTAAGCTTCGTGTATTGAGGTAATGCTTGTTTAATCTTTTTGACCACAATAAATTATTAAAAATCAAAAAACGAATTTCCGCGCACGACACGAATTTTGAGCCTGTATATTTTCAGTCGCGCCTACCGTAAAACACGGTTTTTGCGCCTATCGCACATTGAGGCACAATATTGGTATAAAAAAATGACGTAATTTTTTAAATAAATTTTGAATAATAAAATTATTATACACAATTAAAACATTAAATAAAAATGATAAATTGTAAAAAAAACACTTGGTGAGACTTGTGAGAAATTTTAAAGTGTAAAATTTCCTGAAAGTACACCTCCTTAATTAGAAAAAAAAATCATAATTACCCACAAAAAATGAATTTTAAAAGTTTTTCTAAAAATTACTAAAATTTACACACAAACTACAGTTTATTCTTGTTTTACTGTTTGATTATAAAGGCTTTTTTTATTTTTAGAATTTGATTCTTGTCTATAGATGACGGCATTGGAAACTAAAAACCGTTTATATTTTAATGATTTATTATTTATCAGCGTATTACTATTTACTTCAAACATATGCAAAAATGCTTTATTTCATTGAAAACAATGGTGCAAGAGCTGAGTTAACAATTTGCTAAAGTTTTGCGTATAGATTAAATTAAGATATTTTAGATCCTAATAAAAGCCAGCAATGTTCATATGTTGTAATGTGATTTTAGATTTTTCAACTTTTTAAAATTTTTATTATTAAAATTTTATTTTTAAATTTTGTTAAAATTTATTAGAATTATATTAAAATTTATTAAAATTATATTAAGATTTTATTTTTAAACTTTTCTTCAAAATTTTTGAATTCTTCGAAGAGAATTGATTTTTAACATAAAAATTAAAACACTAAAAGCTTTAAAAATCATAAGGTAACAATGTTATACTTAAAAAAACACAGTAATTTAACTCAGGTCTAAAACAATTCTTCAAAGTCTGCGTGACCCACCCCATAACTTGTTGTAATTGATAAGTGCTTGTTTGTTTAATTTTTAGAAAGTTCTTAGTTATGCTTGTCTCAAGAAAAAATCACGGCTGGTATCGTTTCACAGCTAGCCTCGATATGCTTGGCACCATTTTATGGTGAAACGGTTTTCACGGTGAAACTTTTGTTGCACCACGGTGAAAGCTTTGTTTCACCGTGGTGGTATTTTCGTCTAAACATTGTGGTTTGTAAATTTCACTGCGTGCAGTAAGCTCTACGTATCACCTTAGGTCTATCTAGGTGGTACTTAATGCTCTATGCGTGATTAGTGCACAGTGAGCGAGCAACTTGAAATGGCTAAATCTGTACGGTAGCAATCAAGTTTTATTTAGGCATACATAGTATTACGTATCAGGTATCACCTAGGTACCTAGGTATTATTTAGATGATACATAGAGTTTACCGCGGTAAAGTTTACACACCGCAATAGTTAGACTAAACTCAACGGCACGGTGGAAGCGACAGAGCGGTCGCGACAGCCGCCGCGGAAAATAATTATAAAAAAAACAATAACGGAAATTCCCATTGTATTTTGTATTAATTTCATTACGCGGACTGAAGTCGGTAAAAATACAGCTAGAGTGACATTGAATGTTTTGAATTAAGTTTTAATTTAAACGTAGCAAACTGAGTCGGTTCATTTTGTAATTTACATAAAATGGGCCAAAATCTTATACAAAATCTCCAATATTTATTCTATATCAATATTTTAACATAAAAACATAGGTAAAAAAACATATATTATGACAGAAAGTAATTTTTTATGTTTTTTTAATATCTTTCTGCCCAATAAATGACGTTTTCAGATATAAATTGGTATATTTTTATTTTTATTTTTTATTTTAACCATTTCAAGCATTTGGAAATGGATTTAAAATGAACTACTGGCATTAATCCAACAAGATTCAGTGTTTCAGTAATGTCGCTTCCTGGTGGCATTTGAGTTTAATACCACAACCGTGAAACGAACACCCTTGTCAAAATCCATTGTTCTAAACGGAAGGAATCCCATGCGCATCAAAGGACACCGCGCGCATAAAGGGACGCCCGCATTTATGTCTAATAACGCGCCGCGCCTTTCTAATAACCCGCCCGCGCGGCATTCTTTTAGCCCTATTTGTACCTTCATTTTGAAACCCTGTTTTAGCGCTGCTCCTCCGACAACCTATCCCACGGAGCAAAACATATATAACATGATCACGAATACTATATGACATTTTAAAGCTAAAAAAATTCTAAGGTGAAGGTTTTGCTGCGGTAGTACAAAGGTTTCACGTTCTCCGTCGTAACCAAGGAAAAAGCGATCACGGCAACGGGTTAAACCAAATCAGGTTAAATGGGTTTTAGAAATTAAAGAAGAATATTATAAAATTCAAAATCAAATTATGGAAATCTAAAAGGCAAACTATTATTCTGAAAACAATAAACAATCCTCCGTATAAATTTCAATTGTAGTTTATGACAAAAATTAATTAATATTTTTTTCCATGATTTAAATTTGGCTAACTTTTAGCATATTAAATGTATTAAAACGCAATTATTTACGCTTTTTTTGTTTTTGTTTAATTTTTTTTTGATTATTAGCACAAAACTAGTTATTTTCAATAAGAATATGGTATTATTTATAAAAAATAACAAATTTTCAATAAAGACATTTTTATCTTAAATTTGTTGATACAATAACAAATTATTGGTTTCCGGGAATTTCGTCTTTTACAATACGTCTTTCAACATCTCGTCTTCTACAACTCGCCTTAAGAAAACTCGTCTTTTAAACATCTCGTCTTCGAAAAACTTGTCTTTTGAAAAGTGAGCAATACGAAACTGACCAACAACACACACATACAC
>JASAMX010034218.1:0-14200 GCA_030248175.1 Microlaimidae sp. YZB2_3
TATAAATTTAAAAATAAAATCCTTTAGCGATAAAATAATCCTGAAGTCATATTAATTTGATGAGTCATTGAATAGAATTGCCAACGAGAGGGAGAGATTCACATAGTAAAAACTAAAATTAAATTACAATATCATTACATATAAAAACCAAAATCATTAATTATCATTTTTAAAAAGCCTAGGCATTTGTTTGTATTAGTAAAAAATTCCCAATTCATAGCAAACTAGAACTTATACAAAAATCGAAGCTTTTTATCGAACCGCCCAATTCTTTAATCTTAACCAAAGATCGATAAAGGTGGTTTGATTTTTTATTATTCTGGGATATCCTTCTGCCTCCTACAACTGCAAAACTAAAGACAAAAAAAGAAAAAAATAGCAGAAGTTCACAAGAAATAATGATTGTTTTGGATGAACAAATGCTAAATGAGATTGCAGTAAACTTTAAACAACAAAATCGAAGAAAACATTTAATAGATTCAACAAGATAAAATCTCAGATATTGACCCTTAATTTTGATCTAAAAAATGTGAAAAGATTTTTGAGGAGGGGGCCAGACTCTAGAAAACTGAAAACGAAAACTAAACCCGGCGCGAAGTGTCGCATTTCGCGCCCCACAACGGCGCCAGGCGGACGCGAAGCGTCCGCATGACGCCGAGTTTTGGTGCGCAAAATGCGATTAAAAAATGATAAAAATTGCGATCTTTTGATTAAGACATTAAAAATGATCAAAATTAGGGCTTAAAAATACTTATTCACATTGGATTCAAGGCAGCCAGGCCGGCAGAATCCATTTTTGGTATAGCCTAAAAAAGAAGGTAAGGAGAAGTCAGAAGCAGGGGTTCATAATGAACGTTACTTTCGCTTTTACCTCCACCCACCCCCCTGGACCTACCTCATCTTCCTTATTTTTTACCCCGGCTAACCCAGGGGAAAAGGGTGGCCAATGGCCCCCCTGCCCCCCCCCCCTGGGACAGGGCCCGACCCTACCGATTAAAATTTTATAAAAACATAAAAAAAACCATAAAAATAAAAAGGAATTTAGTTATAAAAGACGTTAATACGAACATCGTACGTTAAATTATGAGCACGAAGAAACATTTGGTACGTAAAATATTCGCATTATATATAGAGAGTGGTAAGGCGCGCCGTAGCCGATGTAATATGACACAATTTCAATTCTTTAGATAAAGGAAACTGGTGCTTGGATATTTGTTTTTATGATTATTTAAAAAGCAAATAAAAAACTGGTCGCCAACAGCGGTTTTCGAATGTTATCTCAATTCAAACAAATATTCAATGTAAAGCATAAAATGAGTAATGTACGCACGAATTTTCATTAATTATAGTTAACCATCAAGTTCTGATATTTAATGGCTAATGTTAG
Organism: Microlaimidae sp. YZB2_3; assembly: GCA_030248175.1. Taxonomy (NCBI): domain Eukaryota; kingdom Metazoa; phylum Nematoda; class Chromadorea; order Desmodorida; family Microlaimidae; species Microlaimidae sp. YZB2_3. The sequence continues at coordinate 1,388 of JASAMX010034218.1, forward strand.
TATAACTAGATAGAACCTTTCTTTGCTTTGTCACAAGTCACAAACTCATTAAAAAAATTTGAAAAACTCAAAAAGAGAACGTAGTAGGGTACCTACCTATTATATAGTGGCACGCAGCTTAGACCGTTACCAATAAGTAAAAATCGTTAAAATGTATCTTATTATTTAGTGATGTTTCCTGTTTTCCCAATACCAGGCTTCGTAGCTCCACAAATTTAAAACGAAAGGAGCTCCGGCGCTCCACCCGGAAAGTTGACCGATTTAAAAGTTATTTATCAAGCTCCAAATATGAGTTATTTTATTTGCATTTTTAGTACTAAATTTATTGTTTTTAATAAATTTGAAAAAAAAAATAATTTGGAAAATTGAAAAAAAATCATATATAAAAATTAATCTTCAGGCTCGAATTATTCATAAAATTAGTTTTAAAATAAGGCGAAGCTACTGAGCTCTGAGGAATATCACTGTTATTTATAAATCCAGACCTGTGCACGGTCTGAAAATATGCTCCTCCGCTTTATTGGGAGGATTTGCCCCACCCCCTTCCCCGTTTTATTGCCCCCCCCCCTCGCCAAAAATTGAAAAAAGTACTTTTAAAATATGGCGCCATTTTTGACCTATAGTGTAGTGACGCCATCATCGAGGATTTTTTCCAGTTTTCAGCCTATTTCAATGTATTTTAAGCTCATTTCTAAACCTATTTTTACCTTATTTTTCGCTTTTTTTCGCTTCTCCCCCCGTGCCCCCCCCCCCCGTTTTCGAATTGCCTCCCCCTAATAAAACCCAGGTGGTGCAATGCACATGTTTGATAATCTTATCACAACGGTCTATACCTAATCGAAAGAATACAAACAACCTGGTTCTAAACAACGCAACAAAATAATATCGGCTGGTCATGGGCGTACCCAGGATTTCGGAAAGGGGGGTTCAGGAGGGTTCAAATCCTAAACGTTACAATTTTTTTTCTTTATTTACTTATTTTTCCCTCCGTTTTTTTTTTCATTTTCCCCCGTCCGACCATTTCTGAGGGGGGCGGGAGAGGTGGTCACCCCCCCTGGTTACGTCCCTGCCTTTAAATTTTTAATCTTACTATATTTATAATAATCTAAAGGGTGGGTCCAGCGTGGGCGTATCAAAACTAAAAAAAAATTAGGAAGTGGAGACCAAATTAAACCATTGAAAAATCAGGTGGGTCCAGCGTGGTTATAGCAAGATTACAAAACAAAGTAACAAAAAATTAGGAAAAAGAGACTAATTAATCGAGCGCTGAGCGGAGCTAAGGCGTGAAAGTTTTTAAAAATGGCCCATTTGGACCCCCGAAGAGTTTATCTGTGGCAACCCAAAAGATGGGTCAAGTCTAGACCGCCTAGATCCCACCTGGCTACGCCCATACGGCTGATAAAAAACGCGCTGAAAAAATTTTCTGCTGCCTTATTAGAAAGAGCGCACCTTTCCTAGAATTTAATTAACCCTGTTTGATTATCAAATGATCATGCACAATGGGCAAACAATGCAAGCGGCGTGTGTCTTCTACGTGTAAGTAATGACTAAAGCGACCATCAAGTAAATTTTAACACTGAACGGTGCTAGCGCATTATTATTCTGCGTTTTTTGAATTAAATAATTAGAAATCGGAAAGGGTTGAAATTAGTGATGTACTACCCCTCCAATATCATGCTCCAGAGCTCCGGCCATTTTGAAGCGAGAGGAGAGTTCCGCCAATAAGAAATGAGCAATTTCAAGTTTATTTAAGCTTGAAACATTAAGATTTTACTCTACCTGCATATTTAAGACATTTCTAGCGTTTTAAATAAGTTTTGAAAAAAAAAATAGTTTGCGAAAAAATTTAGCCAAAATAATAAATGGCATCACTTTTTATTATTCACGAAATTAGATTTACAAAATAGAACGGAGTTCGGGAGCTCTGGGGGCACATCACTAGATGAAACATCAAGTGGATTGCAAACGCCGTGGTTGTCCACGCCGGCGGCATCATCATACAAAAATTTTGAAAAAGCGGTTTAGAACCCGCAGTTTAATCAGTATTTATATATCAGTATATTTATAAATCAGTATAACCTATATTAGGTAAACAATTCCAAGCTAACGATTAGGTGACAGAACTCCAGAGGCTAGAAATCGTTCAGCTTTCATATTAAGCCGGGGTGTATACCGCGCATTCATTTTTCTATTTATCCCGCAGTCCTTGCACGGTCACCGCTGTGCTACCCGAAGCAACATAAACACGCCGAAAACAGACACCCGCAGCCGGTGACACAAAAAAACAACATAAACCGCAGTAAAATATTCTCTTTGAATATCGAGCGAGTATATATATAATAAGGTAAATCATTAACGAGACCGCCATTTTGAACGCTTAACGATATAAATATAGAGAGAGTGGTGAGAAGAGAAATTGAATTGGGAAAAAGAAGGTCGTAAAATTTTGCGGCGCGGTTGGCGTTATTGAGTCGGGAAATTCAACGTCGTCAGAGGACTCAGATGTGTTGCGTCTGGAAAAATTTCCCCCTTCGCGTTTTCCCGGCAAGGACCTTTCACTTTCGTACTTAGGCGTAATAAACTCATCTCCTCCACCTTTGCCATTATTTGTTCTTGCTCCAACCGGATAAATTCTAGCCGCAATCATCCAGTCAGTCATTACTATAAATACACGCGACTGTAAATCATTCCATAGGTTTTACAAAGCGCTGTTTGAAATGTAAAAAGTCACAGTCGAACACATTTTATAATAAATTGTTACCCATTCTGTCGTAGTCACCGACTAAATTAGAGCGACGATATTCTTTATCTAAAAAAGTCATACTTTTAAATACTTAAAAAATGAACAGAAAAAAAAAAATGAAAAATCGCGTAAATTGGCGTTTTAAGTTTGACAACTCGAAATAAAGTGTAACAAAACAGAAACACATAAAATAAAGCCTAGAATCGCGCAGTCAATATACATTGTAAGCTGCCATTTTTTCTTTTCAGGATCACAATAACCTTTGTCACTTTATTGGAATACGAGGCTTTACAAATTATCATGTAAACCTAATTCCAAAATATCACATAACTTTTCAACTAACGAAACAACGAAATTTTTAATTCACGGGCGCTGTTTTTGTTACAACTCACTAAGGTAAACCGCAGAATTAATCATTCATCACTTGAAAAATAATTAGTAGCTGCTACAATATCCCAGAGTGATTTATAGCGTGCCGTGTATACTTAAATTACAAACCCAAAATAAAGACGCGAATTAGTGAAAAGAGTTCAGCATTGAGTTGCTTTTGAACATTGATGGCATTTCGATCCGATTTCCAAAATTCTTTTTTTTTTGTGATATCCGCAATGTTAAGGATTCAAAACAAATTAATAAAAAAAACAACACTTTAAATTAGAATTTTGCGGGAAAAAAACATATAAAATTTCTCCGCAGGGCTCCGCGTCCGCGAAGAATGCGCGGAAATGAAATAAAGTATATTCACCTTTGAGTAACCCGCCAAACTTTCCCCAAATATTCGCTCTATCGGTCTCCCGCTTGCTTCCCACACCGACTCCACTCCCCACCACCCACCACTGCAAACAAAAACAGCTCGGGGTGTTTTCCGAGCCCCGCCCACCCTGCCCGTTTTCCGACGCCTTCGCCGTCTCATGGGGCTTCGCGCGATTCGGGTTTTTCCGTCGTCGGGGTCCCGTCCGCGCCTATCTCCGGCGGTGGAATTTATGTATCGGATAACTTAATAAACGCACCGCAGGCGGCGGACGCGAAGAAAAGGAAATAATTATCCGAAACACCAGAAAAGGAATAATAAAAAAACACACAAAAAAAAGAAAAATAGAAGAGTAGAAAAGAAATATCAAAAAAAAGCAAGGAAGTGATGCTTCTTTCAATATTAAATGACTTCCATAAACAATCAAGGGGATCAAAAATCATTACGACGGAGTACAAATTATAGAATCAAATAAAAAATTTCAAGAAATGACCATAAATCTACAGCCGTCCGTCACATGAGTCCTAGAAAAAAAACTAACCAAATCTAACAACCGTCCAATTCTTTAAAAAAATAAAAACGCATAGAATTCATAAAACCAATAATAAAGGAAAAAGCGAACGAAAAAAAACATAAAGGAAAAAAAACAAGACATAAAAATACCAACAAACAAGAAACAAAAGGTAATACCAAGGCCGCTTAGGAATTAATAAGAATAAAAAAAAATAAATAACAAACAAAAAACGAACAAAAAGAGCGCATCATAGCCGCAATTTTCTATTAAAAAATAAGCTTTGCGAATAAATAATTAGTTATTTTAAAGCACAAGAAGAAAAAAACGCCCTAAATTTTTAATTTGATGCGTATAATATTCCTAGTTCTTACTATTATATCAAAAATAAAGGCCATAAAAGAAAAAAAGAAACGCAACTTCTAGGAAGCACTTTTTTATTAGTTCCTTATTATCGATTTATTGATCAAAATAAAAAAATTGAAAAAATAGACAAATAAAAACTCCCAACCGCACAATCACAGCCTTTTGGCAACAATAAGGATTGTACAGAGCAGACACCGAACAGCCCCTCTAGAGAACGTTGACAAAAATTTTGTAATTCATGTTGATCTTCTTCTATTTATTATTATAACTAGTCTTGAAAAATGCTCTAAGATAGAGCAAGAAAAAGGGGCGATTTTTCCCCGGGCATATGTTTAGACAAAAAAGATGTGGACTAGTCTGAGATGGAAATTATGTGGACTATAGGAAATTTGCATTTGGTTTGGCCAGTTGCTCACTGATTAAAAATTTCTACCATATGATAATGATTTGTTTATAGATTGATCTAATCACACAACTGTTACATTTTTTTACTCTGATGAAATGTCAATTGAAAAAATCATACAAATCTTTAACAAGCGCAAAATTTCCACTTTTTCAATTAGAAGGTTATATTTGTCTGTGTAAGAAACAGCTATAAATTTGAAAAAGTGGCGATTTCTCGCTTATCAAAGATTGCTGTGAGTATGATTTTTTCAATTGATATTTCATCAGACTAAAAAAATGCAACAGTGCTGTGTGATTAGATGAATTTATTATTTATGAACAAATCTATGGTAGAAATTTTTATTCAGTGAGCAGCTGCCCAAACCAAATGTAAATTTCCTATAGTCCACATAATTTCCATCTCAGACTAGTCCACATGCACATCTTTTATGTCTAAACATACGCCCTGGCAAAAATCGCTTTATTTTTCCTGCTCTATTCTTAGAGCATTTTTCAAGGCTAGTTTTAATATTCAAATCTTGGAAATTCAAAAAGTTTTCTCTAATACGTATTGTGCATATTTTCTTAAACAATGTCGCGATATCACACTCACGTTTGAAGTCAGGCGTAAAGTGCCGCCTTTCTTTTTGTTCATTTAGAATAAAATTTCAAAACTTTTTTTTAATCTTGATCCTTTTGCTATTATTAAACGATATGCGCTGCAAAAAAATTAGTTGTACACCTGCATAGTGCGAATTTTCTAAAACATGTCGCGATTACAAAGTTGTATCGGAAATTGCACGAGTAATCTCTAAAAAGTTAGATTATTATTTTTGGAGTTTTCTGATAAACGTTTTGATGTTTACAGTTTTTTTTATAAAATGCATCGTGTGAAAAACTTTACAATAGTACGTTGGCTTAATTCATTTGTGCAAAAAAAATTTGCACCAAATATATCAAATAATAAATACTGTTAATAAAGTAAACAACAGTTTTTATGGGATTTATGTTGCAAGGTAATATTATCACGCATCCAGATTAAAAACAAATTTAAAGGGCGTTATTTTTCTTCTTGTGCTTTAAAAATAAAACTAAACTTACAATTTATTCGCACAAAAAGCTTACATTTTTAATAGAAAATCTGCGGCTATGATGCGCTCATTAAATTTGTTCGTTTTTTGTTTGTTATTTAATTTTTTTTATTTTCTTATTAAACTTCCTAAAGCAGGCCTTAGGTACTTACACTATTTGTTTCTATGTTTGTTGGTATTTTTATAGTCTATAGTTTTTATTTCACTTTATAGTTTTTATTTCGTTCGCAATTTTTCTGACTTACTAAACAATTGGTTTTATGAATCATCCTACAAAAATGCGTCACTCATTTAAAAAAAAACAACTTCAATATTAAGTTAAAACCGAGAATAAATGGACGGTTGTTACGATTAATGGTTAGATTTTATCTTTCTCAACGGACTCATCGTGACGGACGGCTGTCAAGATGTTACTCGGTCAACTTTCTTGAAAACTATATTTTCAAAAATATTATGTTATTTTATCAAAAAACTTATCGTCACTCCCGTCCGTCACAAATGATAATATTTGATCCCCCTTGAATTGTTTATGGAAGTCATTTAAATATTGAAAGAAGCATAACCGACAATTCCAATTGCTTATTTTTTGATATATTCTATTTCAATCACTATTGAAACATTTTTCTTTTATTTTGTGTGTTTTTTTATTAAATTCCTTAATTCCGGTGTTTCGGATAAATTAAACATTTCCTTTTCTTATCGCGTCCGCCGCCGCGGCGGTGCGTTTATTAAACGCATCCCGACAAGAAAAATTCCACCGCCGGAGACTACTGTGTCGCTGGACGGGTACCCCGATCTGACGGAAAATAACCCGAATCGTCGTCGAAGCCCCATGAGTACGGCGTAAGGCGTTCGGTAAAAATCGGTGCAGGGTGTGGCGGGGCTTCGGAAAACTTTACTCTCCGAGCTGTTTTTGTTTGCAGTGGTGGGTGGTGGGGAGTGGAGTCGGTGTGGAAGCAAGCGGGAGACCGATCGAGCGAATATTGGGGAAAGTTTGGCGGGTTACTCAAAGGTGAATATACTTTATTTCATTTCCGCGCATTCTTCGCGGACGCGGAGCCCTGCGGAGAGATTTTATACGTTTTTTTCCCGCAAAATTCTAATTTAAAGTGTGTTTTTTTTATTAATTTGTTTTGAATCCTTACATTGCGGATATCACAAAAAAAAAAAGAATTTTGAAATTGGATCGAAATGCCATCAACGCTCAAAATCAACTAATGCTGAACTTTTTTACTAATTCGCGTCTTTATTTTGGGTTTGTAATTAGAATACACCGCACGCTATAAATCACTCTGGGATATTGTAGCAGCTACTAATTATTTTTAAGTGATTAATGATTAATTCTGCGGTTTACCTTAGTGAGTTGTAACAAAAACAGCGCCCGTGAATTAAAAAATTTTGTTTCGTTCGTTGAAAACCAGGTGATATTTTGGAAATAGGTTTACATGATAATTTGTAAGCCTTGTTTTATAAAGTGACAAAGGTTATTGTGATCCTGAAATAAAAAAATGGCAGCTTACAATGTATTTAACTGCGCTATTGGGCTTCAATTTTACGTAATTCTGTTTGTTACACTTTAATTCGAGTTGTCAAACTTAAAACGCCAATTTACGCGATTTTTCATTTTTTTCGTTTTCTGTTCATTTTTTAGTATTTAAAAGTATGACTTTTTTAGATAAAGAATATCGTCGCTTGATTTCGTCGTGACTACGACAGAATGGGTAACAATTTATTATAAAATGTGTTCGACTGTGACTTTTTACATTTCAAACAGCACTTTGTAAAACTATGGAATGATTTACAGTCGCGTGTATTTTATAGTAACTGACTCATTGGACTATTGCGGCTAGAATTTATCCGGTTGGAGCGAGTAAATAATAGGCAAAGGTGGAGGAGATGAGTTTATTACGCCTAAGTACGAAAGTGAAAGGTCCTTCCCGGGGAAAACGCGAAGGGGGAAATTTTTCCAGACGCAACACATCCGATCTCTGACGACGTTGAATTTCCCGACTCAATAACGCCAACCGCGCCGCAAAATTTTACGACCTTCTTTTTCCCAATTCAATTTCCCATCTCACACTCTCTCTATATTTATATCGTTAAGCGTCAAATGGCGGTCTGTTACTATTTACTATATTATATATATACTCGCTCGATATTCAAAGAGAATATTTTACTGCGGTTTATGTTGTTTTTTTGTGTCACCGGCTGCGGGTGTCTGTTTTCGGCGTGTTTATGTCGCTTCGGGTATCACACCGCGGTGACCGTGCCAGGACTGCGGGATAAATAAAATGAATGCGCGGTATTACACCGGCTTAATATGAAAGCTGAACGATTTTTAGCCACTGGAGTTCTGTCACCTAATTGTTAGCTTGGAATTGTTTACCTAATATAGGTTATACTGATTTATAAATATACTGATATATAAATACTGATTAAACTGCGGGTTCTAAACCGCTTTTTCAAAATTTTTGTATGATGATGCCGCCGGCGTGGACAACCACGGCGTTTGCAATCCACTTGATGTTTCATCTAGTGATGTGCCCCCGAGCTCCGGAACTCCGTTCTATTTTGTACTAATTTCGTGAATAATTAAAGAGTGATGCCATTTATTATTTTGGCTAAATTTTTTCGCAAACTATTTTTTTTTTCAAAACTTATTTAAAACGCTAGAAATGTCTTAAATATGCAGGTAGAGTAACTTTAATGTTTCAAGCTTAAATAAACTTGAAATTGCTCATTTCATTGGCGGAGCTCCCTCCGCTTCAAACGGCCGGAGCTCTGGAGCATGATATTGGAGGGTAGTAACATCACTAATTTCAACCCTTTCCGATTTCGATTATTTTAATTCAAAAAACGCAGAATAATAATGCGCTAGCACCGTTCAGTGTTAAAATTTGCTTGATGGTCGGCTTTAGTCATTACTTACACGTAGAAGACACACGCCGCTTACATTGTTTGCCCATTGTGCATGATCATTTGATAATCAAACAGGGTTAATTAAATTCTAGGAAAGGCTGTTTCTAATAAGGCAGCAGAAAATTTTTTCAGCGCGTTTTTTATCAGCCGTATGGGCGTAGCCAGGTGGGATCTAGGCGGTCTAGACTAGACCCATCTTTTGGGTTGCCACAGATAAACTTTGGGGGTCTAAATGGGCCATTTTTTAAAAACTTTCTCGCGTTAGCTCCGCTCAGCGCTCGATTAATTAGTCTCTTTTTCCTAATTTTTTGTTACTTTGTTTTGTAATCTTGCTATAACCACGCTGGACCCACCCTATTTTTAATGGTTTAATTGGTCTCCACTTCCTAATTTTTTTTTAGTTTTGATACGCCCACGCTGGACCCACCCTTTAGATTATTATAAATATAGTAAGATTAAAAATTTAAAGGCAGGGACGTAACCAGGGGGGGTGACCACCTCTCCCGCCCCCTCCGAAATGGTCAGACGGGGGAAAAATGAAAAAAAAACGGAGGGAAAATAAGTAAATAAAGAAAAAAAATTGTAACGTTTAGGATTTGAACCCTCCTGGACCCCCCCTTTCCGAAATCCTGGGTACGCCCATGACCAGCCGATATTATTTTGTTGCGTTGTTTAGAACCAGGTTGTTTGTATTCTTTCGATTAGGTATAGACCGTTGTGATAAGATTATCAAACATGTGCATTGCACCACCTGGGTTTTATTAGGGGGAGGCAATTCCAAAACGGGGGGGGGGGGCCCGGGGGGAAGCAAAAAAAGCGAAAATAAGGTAAAAATAGGTTTAAAATGACTTAAAATACATTGAAATAGGCTAAAAACTGGAAAAAATCCTCGATGATGGCGTCACTACACTATAGGTCAAAAATGGCGCCATATTTTTAAAGTAATTTTTTAAATTTTTGGATAGGGGGGGGGGCAATAAAACGGGGAAGGGGGTGGGGCAAATCCTCCAATAAAGCGGAGGGGGGTATTTTCAGACCGTGCACAGGTCTGGATTTATAGATAACAGTGATGTTCCTCAGAGCTCCGTAGCTTCGCCTTATTTTAGAACTAATTTTATGAATAATTAGAGCCTGAAGAGTAATTTTATATATGATTTTTTTCAATTTTCCAAATTATTTTTTTTTTCAAATTTATTAAAAACAATAAAATTAGTACTAAAAATGCAAATAAAATAACTCATATTTGGAGCTTAAATAAACTTTAAATCGGTCAAAGCTCCGGGTGGAGCGCCGGAGCTCCTTTCGTTTTAAATTTGTGGAGCTACGAAGCCTGGTATTGGAAAAACAGGAACATCACTAAATAATAAGATACATTTTAACGATTTTTACTTATTGGTAACGGTCTAAGCTGCGTGCCACTATAAATAGGTAGGTACCCTACTACGTCTCTTTTTGAGTTTTCAAAATTTTTTTAATGAGTTTGTGACTTGTGACAAAGCAAAGAAAGGTTCTATCTAGTTACTAACATTAGCCATTAAATATCAGACTTTGATGGTTAACTATAATTAATGAAAATTCGTGCGTCCATCTCATTTTATGCTTTACATTAAACATTTGTTTGAATTAATAACATTCGAAAACCGCTGTTGGCGACCAGTTTTTTATTTGCTTTTGAATAAGCATAAACAAAATACAAGCACAGTTTGCTTATCTAAAGAATTGAAATTGTGTCATATTACATCGGCTACGGCGCGCCTTACCACTCTCTATATATAATGCGAATATTTTACGTACCAAATGCTTCTTCGTGCTCATAATTTAACGCGATGTTCGTATTAACGTCTTTTATAACTAAATTCCTTTTATTTTTATGGTTTTTTTTATGTTTTTATGAAATTTTAATAGGTAGGGTCAGGCCCTGTGCCAGGGGGGGCAGGGGGGCCATGGCCACCCCTTCTGGGTTGGCCGGGGTAAAAAATAAGGAAGATGAGGTAGGTCCAGGGGGGTGGTGGAGGTAAAAGCGAAAGTAACTTCATTATGAACCCTGCTTCTAGCTTCTCCTTACCTTCTTTTTTAGGCTATGCCAAAAGTGGATTCTGCCGGCCTGGCTGCCTTGAATTCAATGTAAATAGGTATTTTTAAGCCCTAATTTTGATCATTTTTAATGCTAATCAAAAGATCGCAATTTTTATCATTTTTAATCGCATTTTGCGCCGCGAAGCGGCGTCATGCGGACGCTTGGCGTCCGCCTGCCGCCGTTTTGCGGCGCAAAATGCGGCGCTTCGCGCCGGATTTATTTTTCGTTTTCAGTTTTCTAGAGTCTGGCCCCCTCCTCAAAAATCTTGGCACAGGCCCTGGGTAGGGTTGAGGGTGGTTGTCTAAATTTATCTTGTTGAATCTATTGAATGTTTTCTTTGATTTTGTTGTTGAAAGCTTACTGCAAACTCGTTGCACATATTCATCCAAAACAAACATATTTCTTGTGAACTTCTGCGAGTTTTTACCTTTTTTGTCTTCAGTTTTGCAGTTGTATAAGACAGAATCATATCCAGAATAATAAAAAAACAAACCACCTTTATCGATCTTTGGTTAAGATTAAAGAATTGGCGGTTCGATAAAAAGCTTCCATTTGTATAACCTTAGTTTGGTATGAATTGGGAATTTTTTACTAATACAAACAAATGCCCAGGGCTTTTGAAGATGATAATTAATGATTTTGGTTTTTATATGTAATGATATTGTAATTTAATTTTAGTTTTTACTATGTGAATCTCTCCTCTCGTTGGCAATTCTATTCAATGACTCATCAAATTAATATGACTTAGGATTATTTTATCGCTAAAGGATTTTATTTTTAAATTTATACACTGTCTATCAGAAGAAAAATATTACTTCCAGTGCAATACTCCAACCAGGATGGTTATTGTAACAAGGGTGAGTTGTTTAAAATAACTATCTATATTTGTTGGTCATTTTGACATTTGTTAACTGAAATTTTGATTTTTTATTGTATATATTGAAATATATTTATTAATCACATGTATTAAGTTACATGTGATTATGCAATATTACCTATAATCATAAATTGGCAAGTTGGTCCGGAGTGGGGAGGGGGTGGGTTAAACCCCAAATTAGGGGGGGGGTTAAAATCCGAGAAACGCAAAATACCCATATCGTTTTTTTTCTGGAGTGCATTTTACCCATATCGTTTTTCGATTTTGAAGGGAAAATAGGTAAAAAACGTTAATTTTAGGTCAAAAAGCCCTTTTTCTTGCATTTTTGAACTTTTTATTGCTTAAAACATTCATTTTGACCTCAAAACTTAAGTTTGGAGGCAGTTAGAAGTTATTTCAAAGGCATTTTTTTTCTTCATTTTTCCAAAATTGGGGGGGGTTAACCTTTTCTCCCCCCACTTCTGAGTGGGGGGGGGGTTAAACCGCCTTCTCACAATTGGGGGGGTTAACCCGTTAACCCCCCCCCCCCAACCCCCCCCCGTGCCCATGTATGCCTATAATTTGAATGGTAACTTTTTATCGACCTCAAAATAAAAAAAAATTGTGAAATTAACACTCTCGTGATACAGTGTATATAAGTGTTAATTAGTAATTCTTCCCTTCGCTCGGAACTCTGGAGCTCTGGAGCGAAGCTTCGCTTTTAGAAGCTCCGAAGAAAATTCGTAGCTCCAGAGTTTTTTCCTATTTTTGTACGAGTTTCATCAATAATTAAAAACATGCCAGCTATTTAATTAATATTTTTTGTAAACTTAATTTTAAAAAATTATTACAAACAATAAAAAAGGACCTGCTATGCAGATAAAGCAATTTTAAATGTATTTCAAGCTTAAAAAGCTTAAAATCTTTAATTCAAAGGACGGAATTCCGGAGCTCCTTCCGCTTAAATGGCCAAAGCTCCGGAGCATAATATTAGAAGGTAGTTCTAACTACACTAGTAGGTATTGGTAATCATCAAAATCAAAACAATCAAGAATTCTTCGCAACTTGTCCCCTTATTCCCTTAATCCTGTCTGTTCCACCTAGACATATATTTT